>NRSZ01000150.1:17430-31042 GCA_002901185.1 Tolypocladium capitatum
CCGCGGCACCAAGAAACCGGGTTCAAGAAACCGGGTTGAGCTTGCGAGGACGACGCCGCTGCGAGGACTCCTCGGTGCTACGAAGGCCCGTGTTTGTGTGTTTGTGGTTGTGCGATTGTGTGCTCGTGATTGTGTGCTTGTGTGATTGTGTCTGTGTTTGTGTTTGTGTTTGAGCTTGAGCTTGCGCTTGCCCGCTGCGCGTGCTTGCATGCTCGGGCATCGGCGGCAGCCAAGCAGGAAAGCAAAGCAGCGGCGCACAAGCGCAGGGCTCGCGGGTGCTCGGGTCGAAGGCGCGCGAAGGCCGACGGCGTTGGCGCTCCGTCCAGGCACGGCCACGGGCGAGGCGCCTGTCTCGGTCGCCGGGGGACGCGGCTCGCGGACGGCAAGGGACGGCAAGGGACGGCAAGGGACGGCAAGGGACGGCAAGGCAAGGCAAGGGGCCGGCCGGGGAGCGTCACCATCACGTCAACGGCCCCGGCGGCGCGCGCGCGGCGGATGCGCGACGGGCGGACGATGCGTGACGGCGTGACGGCCTGCGGCTGCGTGACGGCCTGCCGCCTCGCCAGCCAGCTCCAGGAACTGGGCGGCAACCAGCCACGCTGGGCCCCCCCCGGCTGGCTCTGGCCCGTGTGGCGCCCCTGCCCTCCGCTTCAGCGACTTAAAGCGCCGTCCCCGGTCATGCCCCCTTCTGTCTGCTTCCACCTCCAACCTCGTCCGCAACCTCGTCCGCAGCCTCTCCGCAGCCCTCCGCCCGCTTGAGCGTCCAGCCTCGACAGTCCCTGACCAGCTCGCCGTCCGCCACACGCCTGCAAGCCTTTTCGATGAAGGAGGCCTCATCCGACCCCCCCGACATAGACCGCATACGCTCTCGTGCAGTACCCCAAGCCCATGGAGTGTCCGCCAGCCCGTCGCCGCCACAGCCTCGTTCGCCTCCCCGGAAGGATACTCCCCTGAACGAGCCGACGACGTTGGACCCCCCCGACGCCGCCAGCAACGCCGCCGGCATCGTCGGCGTCAGTGGCGACGCCGTCGTCACCCGCAGCCGCAATGTCAGTACCAACACCCTTGCCGCGCCCGCCGCGGCCATCGGCCCCGTCGACGAGAAGGCCGCGCCCGAGCACGCGACCGGTTCCGGCCGCGCCCCCTTTGCACGCCTCGCGACTGCTGCATCTTCGCAGGATGAGAGGCAGGGGTCTGTCGTAGGGACCGGTGCACATCAGCATAACCCCAACCAGAACGACGACGGCGGCGACGAGAGGCGCACCGTCATGGCACAAGTCCGTAGGACCCTCTGGATGGTCGCGACCTACAGCTGGCTCAATGTCCTGCTGGTCTTCGTCCCCATCGGCATCGTCGTCGCAAACGTCGGCGGCGTCCATGCCGGCGTGGTCTTCGCCATGAACTGCATTGCCGTGATTCCCCTCGCCGGCCTGCTGGCTTACGCCACCGAGTCTGTCGCCAGTAATATGGGCGACTCTCTCGGGGCCCTGCTCAACGTGACCTTTGGCAACGCTGTGGAACTCATCATCTTGTGAGCGACCCTTGTTGCCCCGTCCAGGGCGTAACCGACTGCTCGCCCTGCTAACCGGTGCCGCAGCATGTAAGCAAGCACCCCCTGCGCGGCCAATCATGGCCGAGGGGGACGAAGCGCCCACCTGGTGGCCATCGTCTTGCTCGCGTCCGCCATGCCTCCCCGTGCCGGCTCCGATCCCCCGTGCCGGCTCCGGCACCGGACTGTCTTATTCTAGTACGCGTTGCTGACCGCTGCGTCTTCTGACTGGCTTAGCATTGCCCTGGTCAAGGTACGTGGCACGGTGACACGACCTTCAGCCCTACGGCGGCGGATGTCGGCCTGGCTAACTGCCATGCAGAACCAGATCCGCATCGTCCAAGCGTCACTCCTTGGCTCCATCCTGGCGAACCTGCTCCTCATCTTGGGAATGGGCTTCTTCCTCGGCGGATTGCGATATCGGGAACAGGTGCCTACCTTCATCCTCTGCACCTTGCAGCAGGCTGCAGTCGGTCTGACCATGCCCAGATCTACAACAGCACGGTGACCCAGATGAGTGCCTGCCTGCTCAGTCTGAGCGTCATCAGCCTTGTCCTGCCTGTAAGTCGACCGCCAAAACGACTTCGCCTTTGTTTGGCGTCGATTGCTCAAGCCGTTAGACTGCATTCCACGCCTCCTTCAACGACTCCAGCCTGGCCGATAGGGAGTCGCTCAAGATCAGCCGCGGAACCAGTGTGGTAAGTCATCCTGCCTGCAGTGAAGCTGGTGCTGGCGCTGACGTGTGCCACGGATCCTGCTGCTCGTCTACATCATCTACCTCCTCTTTCAGCTAAAGTCGCATGCGTACATGTACGAATCGACTCCGCAGCACATTGTCGATGCCGAGTCGATTCCCGGTCCCGCCGCCGCCTGGCTGGACTCGTCCAGCTCCGACGACAGCCCATCGTCCAGCTCCGACTCGGACTCTTCCGGCCACTCGCGCGATACCATGCGTCGAAGGATGAGGAAGGTTCTGCGTGGTAGGCGGAGAAGAAAATCCTCCGTTACCTCTACGGACACGGCCGACACGAATACCATCCACGCCGGTTCCTTCGCCACCGTCAACGCAAGCCCCAACGAGGAGGTGACCTCCGAGGCCTCGTCCTCGCGACCTCGGTTCCTCCCCCGTGTGCCCTCGACGGAGACCAACGAAGACGTCACCGAGGACGAGAAGCCTCACAAGCGCAGTAGGAGGCGCCGCATTCACCGCCACACAAAGAAAAAGTCCAAGGCCAGCCGCCATGAAGACGGCGGCGTCCTGCCGCCGCCCGTCGACGACCCACCCGAGAATGGGCCATGGGGCCACGAGAATGGCGAGCCTCGCCGCGTCGACTTTGCTGTCCAGGGCGACGGCGCCGCCGCCGAGGACGGCGCAAATCTGCCTGGCACTCCCAGGCGGCCCTTCCCTACCCTTCGCGGAATGTCCGTCAAGAACCTCGCGCCCACCGTCTTCGTCCAGAAGCCCCAGACGCCCTGCGCCCCCGCCGTGACCTCGACCGGACCGGTGCCCCGGGTTCGATACGGTATCAGACGCACCAACTCTCTCCCCGACAGACTGAGCCAGTACCAGTTCCGACCTCCGGGTGCCATGCTACCATCTCAGATCCCGCTCACGGCGCTCACCAATGCCGCCAACGGTGACAAGACAGGTGCAAAAGAGGACGAGCACCTCACGCGCACCGCATCCATCATCCTGCTGCTCTTGACGACTGGTCTGGTGGCCGTCTGTGCCGAGTTTCTGGTCGGGTCCATTCAAGACGTGGTGAAGACGTCGAGCCTCGGAGAAGTCTTCATTGGTCTCATCATCCTGCCCATCGTGGGCAACGCAGCGGAGCACGTCACGGCCATCACGGTCGCGATGAAGAACAAGATGGACCTGGCCATTGGCGTCGCCGTGGGAAGCTCGATCCAGATTGCCATCTTTGTCACGCCTCTCATCGTCATTCTCGGATGGATCATTGGCCGAGACATGACGCTCTACTTTACGCTCTTTGAGACGGTCAGCCTGTTCGTGTCGGCCTTCATGGTGAACTTCCTTGTTCTGGACGGACGCAGCAACTACCTTGAAGGCGCGCTCTTGTGCGCCGTCTACATCATCATCAGTATTGTCGCCTTCTTCTTCCCCGACGCAAAACAGGGCGGCCAGTGGGGAGAGTAGTGGTCCCTCGGCCGAGGATGGCGCACGCTCGTGGGCTCGGCAAGCTACGGCTCTGGCCGGTGGAAACGGATACGGGCCCTGCTGACGGAGCGTATGCGCGAGTGTGTGTGCAGACTGCAGAGCACTGTCTGAACGGTGCGGGTCGGCTTGGAATTTGCATGTAATAGTAGTGCTCGACCTTGAACATGTTGATGTTTGAGGCCGTTGCCTGTCTTTTCAACTGCAACCTGGCGGTGATATTCTCGGCCTGTACCCCTGGATCGTGTCTATTTGCCGTAGACAGCAGAACTAGCCGGACATCGTGACCCAGGACCCGAGAGGCCACCATGATGTCGACCAAGTTGCAGCTAAAGTCTTGGATTGCACAGCCACCGGTAGACCAAACCTTCAAGCATAGACCTCCATGGCGAATGTCACCACGGTCGCCAAATGCGCCAACGAGCAGCCGAGGCGACTTTTCAAGGTTGTTTATTAGGTGGTCGAGCGCAACATGGCCCAGTTGTTTTACAGAAGAGCGTGTGCTCCAGTTATGACGTATAAAGGGAGCTTCCCCCCGCACAAGAGGCACAGCCGCACGTGTATGGCAGCCTCACGCTTTGTTTATATATTCCTTGCAATCTTCTCTCTGTATTTGCCACGGGGGAAGCCGGGTCTTTGGTCGTCGCCCGTACCGTCGTTTCTACGACTTTGAGAAAACACCGGCGGGGACACACGGACGCGTTGCCATGTGTTTTGGAGGCAGGGATGACAAGGGCGATGAGCCGGCGCCGCGGCCGGTTGACCAACAGCAGCAGCAGCGGCAGCAGCAGGGAGGGCATGTGAAGCATGCGGGAGGATATGACCGGAACGCCATGGCAGGGCCGTCTGGACAACAACCGCGACAGAGCCATGCGGCTGCGTCAGGGCCGCCGCCTCAAGGGCAGGATCAGCACCAGTACTCTGCTCCGTCTGGGCCTCCTCCTAGCCAGCGGCGGCACGAATACGAGCACGCACCTCCCGCCGGGCCGCCTCCGGGGCAACAGCGGGACGACTACGCTCCGCCGCCGGGGCCTCCCCCGGCCTCGGTCGAGTGGGCCGTTCCGCCGCCGGAGCCGCCGCCATCGCGCCCCGGGCCCGAGCACGACTGGCAGGTTGCCGTCCCCGACACGGCGCTCTTCCCGGAGCCGCCGCCCTTCTTCAGCGGCCACGACAGGTCACACACGACAAACGCCAGCGAGGACGAGGCCAACGCCGGCGAGGAGTGGTGTCGGCAGTACCCGCTCGCCAGGCCTCTGGTCCTCGACGGGGCGAGCCAGGCGGCGCTGCAGGCGCACGACATCCGGCTCATGCAGCCGACTGGCTTCAACGGCAAGCTCAACCGGCTCGGGACGGGCCACTGGGAGGCGTCGACGGCAAGGGGCAGCCCGGACCGCTGCATCGTCGGCTACCCTCCGCTCTACGTCGTCAGCTCGCACGACCCCACGCGCCTCGACCGGCCCAAGACCATCTACTACGAGGTCAAGCTGCTGCGCGGCAGCCGCGAGGTCTCGGTGGCCATGGGCTTCACGGCGCTGCCCTACCCGAGCTTCCGCATGCCGGGCTGGCACCGCGGCAGCCTGGCGGTGCACGGCGACGACGGGCACAGGTTCGTCAACGACCGCTGGGGCGGCAAGGACTTCACGGCGGCCTTCCGCAGGGGCGAGACGTACGGCGTGGGCATGACGCTGCGGCCGACGGGCACCGCGCACCCCAAGGTCGACGTCTTCTTCACGCGCAACGGCGCCGTGGCCGGCGGCTGGGACCTGCACGAGGAGACGGACGCCGAGGAGGACCTGCCGGTGACGGGGCTGGAGGGGTTCCACGACTTGAGCTGTGCGATCGGCACGTTTGACGGGGTGAGCCTCGAGGTCATCCTGGATCCGGCGCGGTGGATGTACCGGGAGGCGAAGTGAGGACCATGGCCGTGACCGGCGCGCGCTGCACGAGCGAGAGACGCTGGACCGTAGCCGTGACCAGCCGAATACCATTGCATTCGATCATTGTGCCCCGTCGGTCTGGGCCAGGCCTCATCGGGGATCCCAGGAAGGCGGCGCTGCACGAGCGAGGCCCTTGACCGCAGTCGTGACCAGCCGAATACCATTCCATTGATCATCGTGCCCCGTCGGTCTGGGCCGAGCCTCCTCATCCGATACCCCAGGAAGGCGTAGCCGTGACCAGCTGGATGCCATTGATGCCTGTGCCCCGTCGGTCTGAGCCAGCCAGGCCTCGTCTGGGATCCCAGGAGGCGGCCGGCTTGCTGATGTGACGTCGGTCGCTGGCGGTGCCCGCCTCCATCGGATTATGCATTTACCGAGTCGCCTGGTCCGCCCGCTTCGGCGCGACGCAACCGCGGCTGGCCAGCACTTGGACGCTGCTACTGCTCGTGCTGCCACGTCCAACTTCGTTACCCCGTGCAAGACTTCACAATGGAGGTGGACGGCGACACCGAGGCGCTCGCCAGGGTCGCATCGGACGGCGTGGTGGAAGAGTGGGTTTCCTTCGCAATCGTCCCGCAGACTGGCAGATGCTGACGATGCGTCGCAGAGGGTCATGGCCCGCCCTACGCACCGATATCCTCGCGCGACTGGACAAGGTGCGCTCGGCTCGAACGTCCATGGGATGGAGCCGCGACTGATGCCTCATCTAGATCGCACACAACGACTTCCCCATACCCAATCTCCCGCCGCCCGCCCCCCAACCTCGCCTCCTCTCCCCGCTGCCCTCCTCGCCCCTCGAGCACTCCTCCCAAGAAGCAAACAAGGAAAACACGCCCGTCGGGAGACTGCCCGCGGAGCCCCCCCCGACCCTTGCACCGGGCGAGATGCCCAAGCAAATAGCAGACATGCTTGCCGGGATCGAGACGCACCTCAGCATCTTCACGACACACGCACCGCACACGATCCAGCGACTCGCCGAACTGGCGCTCCACCCGCGAGCGCACTACAAGGCCCTGGCGTCGTATCTGCACGCCGTCGACAGGATCGTCCAGGTCACCTCCGGCACAAACGCGTACCCGCTGCCACTGGCGATACCCGACATGTCGGCTCTGAACGTTAACGGCGAGGAGGCGAAGGACCCAGCCGCGACCGTGGCGTGGAGCAACCCCACGACGGCGCCGCTGGGGTCGGACGAGGCGCTGGGGGGGGCCCTGCTGACGCCTATCCCGTGGCTGACCCGGAGGAGCCCTGAGAGCAACGGAGAACCCGCCCCCGGCGCGCAGATTCACAGTGAGGGCACGGAGACTATCGACGGCCCGAACGGCATGGGCAGCATAGAGACCGTGTCTGTTAGTGTCAACGGCGTGCCGTCCATCGGACACGCTAGAGGTGTCACGCAGGGCGAGCTGCTCCGTCAGGAACAGCGTGCAGGTGTTGTCCCCATCAACCAGCTGTCCCGCAACCAAGAGGCGCTTAGCGAAGAAGGGGAACGACGAGTGGACGAGGAGGATGAAGCTCCCCACGCACGAGGCCCCGAAGAGATTGGCGTGAACGACACGGGCCCGCAGAGTGCGAGGACGACAAGCTACGTCGGCGGGGACGGCGTAGACATGCAGGCCATCGACCTCGAGGCCGCCGTGGGCAGGAAGCACGACGAGGAAGCACCGCCGCTGCAGGACACCGAGGCCACGGCCGAGGATCCCAGGCGGAGCCCCGGCGCGGAAAGCATGACCAGCACGGGCACGAAACGCGAAGCTGAGCAGGACCTCGAGAGCGAGACCCCTAAGAAGGTCAAGGAGAGCAGCGACGAAGAGGTTGTCGACGCAGAGACCGCCCAGGACGACGCCGAGGCGGAGGCACCCAGGGAGGAAGAGAAGAAGCCCGAAGACGCCGACCAGGTGGACGAGCCGTGATGGCATGCGAGAACACTGGCTAGAACTTGTATAATTCTGCTCTCCGGTTGACGCTTGACGGTAATGATACCACGGGGGTTAAAACAGGGGGTTACGGACTGTATATTATATGCGGACTTGGGACAGGAATACCATTATTAATGACGTCCGTCATTTTTATATGCGTATACAAGTACAGTCGCAACGATGGATACGTTACATACCGCTCGATGGCTGCAACGCCGACCTCGTCGGACATAAACTAACCCAACGCAAGCAAAATGGCCCATTGTACGGCGCGCAGATCCATCTCCCTAGCCAAGCACCAACTGCCCTCCCTTGCCCTTCAAAAGATCTTGGTGATGCTCTCCCGCACGATGACGCTGTTCTGCCGCTCATCCCTCTTGACGCGGAAGAAGCTGTCGCAGAAGTCGCTGCACCGCATGTGCCGCAGAAACTCCTCGTCGTGCGTGATGACGATGAGCTGGAAGTTGCTCTGCGCCTGGCGCGCCCTGATGATGTTGTGCAGGCTCTCGGCCAGGCTCTTGATGTTGTCGCGGTCGAGGTTGGTCGTCGGCTCGTCGAGGGCGATGAGCCCGCAGTTGACGCCAAACGACTCGGCGAGCGCGAGGCGGATGACGATGCTGGCGAGCACCTTCTGGCCCGCCGAGCAGCGCCCGCGCATGTCCATCTCGGTGTCCTGCTTGACCATGCACAGGCGGTAGTTGTAGTTGCGCTTGCCCGTGCTCGACTCGTTGTCGGAGCGGATGAGGATGGTGTCGACGTCGGTGCCTTGGTACGTGCTCTGCCACAGCTCGCCGGCGATGCGGTTGACCTCGGCCATCTTCATCGAGTGGAACTGCATGACGGCCTTGTCGACGGCCGCGCCACATTGCGCGAGGTCTTCGATGGCGGCCTTGGTCGTCTCCACGCGGATGTGCGACTCGCGGTACTTTTGCTTGGCGTCCTTGTAGTCCATCTCCCACTCCCGCAGCAGGCGGCCGAGTTCCTCGTCCTTGGTCTTCATCGTTCCCATGACGGACCCTCGCTCGGCGAACAGCCGGTTGGAGTGGTTCTCCAGGGAGCGGGCCTCGCCCTGGAGCCGTTCGTAATCCTCGTGCGCGTTGCGGTCCTCCAGCTCGGCGATGTCCTTGCGCAGCACCTCCAGCGTGCGGAGGTGTTTGCGGTAGTTGAGGTTGTCGCTGATGTTTTTCTTCTTGCGGTCTCCGTTGTCGATGTCCTGTTTGAGCTTGTTCGTTCGCACCGTGACGTCTGTAATCTCCTTCTCCGTGTTGTCTATCGACTTCTCGAGCGCAGCTATTGCCCGCTGATTGGACGCCAGGTTCGACGATCCGCCACGGTCAACGTAGTCTTGGATGTCGCTGTCCACCATCTTGATTTCGCTGACCGAGCTCGCGATCGCATCTCTTTCGTCGACGATGGTCTGTTCCTTGGCGCGGCCGCGGCGGAGAGTGTCGTCGCGAACCGACCGTGCTTCTGCGATGCTCGGCTCCAGCGTTTCCAGTTCCCCATCCGCCCGCTGGATTATTTCTCGCTGATGAGTGTGCTCTTCTTTCAGAGACTGGATCTGGGTTTGTAGGTCCTTCTTCTTCTCGAGTTGCCCCGCGGCCCGGCTTATCTTGTTGTTCAGCTCACTCCTCTCCAGCTCGAGCGAGTTGATCTGGTCCTTCATCCGCTGCCTGTCGTTCGAGAGTTTGGATATCCGGTTCTTGAGGCCTCTCATCTGCTCAGCTAGATTGCCTTGGAGCTCGTGCATCTCGTCCGCGCTTCGAGTCGCACCGCCGGACATTTGCTGGGACACGATGCGGTCCACCTGAGTCTCAGAGTCTTTGATGTCCTTGAAGGTCTGCGAGATGCTCGTGACAATCTTGGAAATATCCTCCATGTCCCTATGCTTCTCCTCTTCCCCGGTGACAATGGATTCGAGCTCCTCTAGCAGCCGCTCTAGGGCGTCGAACTCGCTCTCGACGGCCCTGCACTCGTCACGGATGGTCGGTAGTTCCGCAGACAACCTCTCGTACGTTTCGTAGGAAGAGCGAACGCCCCGCAACGATTCCAGGCTTGCCGTGGCTTCTTGTAGGTCCTTTTCGACGTCAACCTTTCCCTTGGGGTCCAGGCTCTTGTCGATCTTCTTGCTCAGGCGATCGAGGCTCGCACTCTGACCGTCATCGAAGTGTCGATCACACAGCAGGCATTTCTTCTTCGACTCTAGCATGCGTTTGCACTTGTTGTAATAATCGACAAGGGCATCAAACAGACTCAGCTCGTTCCTGAGGTCTTCCACCTGTTGCTCTACAGACGCGACCTCTTCCGGGTAGTCCTCGATGACGGCGGCGTCTCGAACGTCTCGAAGGATGGACAACACCTTCTGTTTGCAATTTGTGGCCTCTTGTGACTTGTTCTCTTGTGACTCCATGGCACTCCTGAGTTTGTATTCCACTTTTTGTTGCTTCTCTCTGGCCTGCTCTCGCTTCTTGCGTGCATCCTGGAGGACCTTGTTCTGTTGTGCAAGGACGGACTGAAACTTTGGTTCCAGCGTTTCCGGTTCCCAGCCATCGCCAACGACTGCGCCGAGCTTGAGTCTCCAGGTATTAGTTAGAGTCTCCAGTTTCCTTCTGCGGTCGGCAAGTTCCTTCTTCCTGAGGTCCAGCTGAGCTCGTTCAGACGCAAGGCGAGTGCACTCAACAAGCTCTCGACTGAGCTTTTCGTTCTCGCTCTCTGCCTGCCATAGCTTGTCGTTCTCATCTGCCAATTGTTGGTCCCAATTCGACTTTTCGAATTCTTGTTGCGCTCGCCGGAACCTGCTGCCGATTTCCTCTAGTTGGGCGTCGAGTATCGCCTTGGCACCTTCATCCACGTCGATCAAGCCAGCCTCGTTTGTTAGCACGCCGGTGCGCCTATCAATTGCACTCATCCGCTGCTTGGCAGACACACGATCCTGCGTTCTCGCAGCTTTGCGCCCTTCCAGATCGGTTATGACCCCGGTTGCCTTGTCAAGCTCGGCAGAATTCTCCTTCTGAAGACGCTCCAGGTCTCGCTTCTTATCGCCGAGCAGCTTCTGGATCTTGTCATTAAAGGACTTGACGTGCTGGTCCTTCAGCTCCCCGTCATATCCCCTGAAGCCATGAGCCTGGGCAGCCTCCTGTATCATTTCCATGCGGGTCTTGAGTTGCCGCTCATACTTGTCCTCGTCAGATTGATGCTTCCCCTGCTCCGACAACTTGGCCGATAGGTTCCTCCGGGAGTCGGCCAGCTCCCGCTGAAGCTGGTTGTACTGCGACTTGTTCTGTTCGGCCTCGTCTCGGTACCGTTCCATACTATGCTCATACTGAACCAAAGAGTCTTCGAGAGCCGCATCGTCCTCATGAAGTTCATCGAATGTTTGCCTAAGCTCGTCGATTGCGTCCTGTCGATAGTCGAGCTGCTCACGCTTGTTGTTGAGGTTCTGGACAATCTGCAAGAAGCTGTTTGCCTGCTCATGCTTCTGCTTGATCTTATCCTGCGTCTCTTGCATCTCGCAAGAGATTGCCTCGCACTTTTCTCGAGCCTCTTCGATTTCGGATTGGAGGCCAGTCATTCGCTTCTCCGCTCGTTCGCCCCTATCCTTGTTGGTTTTGTTGTGCGCCTCGTCGTTCTGCAGCTTGCCCAGCTGTTCGACTTGCTTCTTGCGGAGCACCTTGAGGTTATCGATGGCCTTGGTATACTTGAGGGCCTCGAAGATTTCGTCGAATCGCTTCTTCAACGCGGCAGGTTCACTCAGCGGCCAGAGCGACTCGTCCTGGTGGCAGAATATCACAGCGTCAAGAATGGCAGGGGATACGCCTAGGCGTTCGGGAATCATCTCGTCGAGCTGTGCTTGTCTTGTCGAAGTCGTCGTCCGCTCTCCATTGTTCACGACGACTAATGAGCAATCGAGCGTCTTTTGTGATCGTGTCGTTTTCTTGACCGTAAGTTGTATGCTTCGAGTCGCAACGTGTTGGCGGTCGTTGATTGAGCGAAACTGCAGCTTGACTTGGGCCATCACCTCCTTCTCCCCGCAGAGCTAACAATCCATTCAGCTTAGGTCCAGCCAAGGCAGAGAGGCTGGGCACAGGAGCCTTACCTTGGGATCATGGATGAAAGCGCCACCCTTGCTGTTGGGGGGGAGCTCGCCGGTGGTGGCATACTTGAGGCACTCGATGATGGTTGTCTTTCCGGATCCATTATAGCCGACGATGAGGGTCAACGGGGTGTTGAACTGGATGGCTTCACGGACCGCCGGGCTGAAGGATCGCACGCCCGAGATGGAGAGCTTGTCGATTCTCGACATGATGAGGCGCGCTGTAGCATCGATGACCAGAGCCGGATGCGATCCGAGGTGCCGTGCGCTACCGATATGAGCGCTTTTCAGGACGTTTCTCGTCGTTCACATCAATGTGCAGGCAGAAGACGCTGGCGGAGGAAGACGCGCGCAGCCGATCACGCGTTTAGTGGGGCGTGCTCACGTGCACTCCGGACGGCCCATCTTGGGGTTCATGCAGCTATCTACTAAAGGCGAAAAGCATGTCGCGGATTTGAACTAATCAAGTGTCCTCGAAGCGCCACATGGCGGTGCCCGGAAGTGAAGGGGTGGCCAACGGCTCGCGTGGTTGAAAGGCACAGTCGCCACAATTGCCACCATGCGTAAATGCAGTGGGGGACAACACGTTTTCGTCACTGCCGTGGTACCCCCCCATGGGTGCCTTAGGATTCAGGCCACGAGGCGCTGGCCTAACGCAACTCACTTGCACTGTCGCGTTAGAAGATATCGTCAACGCCAGCGACGACGATGGGTCGCGGCAAGGAATTATCACCGCAAATGCGGTCTCGAATTTGCGAGCTACGGTCTCTCAGGATGACCTATAAGCAGATCTATCAATTGCATCCAGAAATCCCTTTCGGGACGATCCGTTCGACCTGCCAACTCGAAGCAAAGCGGAGGGATAATGTCTCCCGACCTCGAACCGGCCGCCCGCGCTATCTCTCCGAAGAAGACCGCGATCGAGTCTACGATATCGTAACACATCAAGATCCGCATATCAAGATGAACGATCTTCTCGATTCGGTTGACCATAATATGAAAAAACGAGCCTCGCGAATGCCCTTGTGCGAGATGGGTCGGAGGAAGTAGATGCAACGCCGCCGCCCGCATCTCAAGCCAGAACATGCAGCCAAATGGCTCAATTAGGCCAATCAATACCGCGGTCAGGATTGGAAGGAGGTAGTCTGGAGCGATGAATGCTCTGTGCAACGGGGTAAAGGCGCAAAGCCGGTATAGACCTTCACTCGCCCTAAGGATCAACTTCGCGAGCACGATATTTATATATACCCGATGCAAGGAATCTCCTAGATGTTCTAGGCCGCCTTCCGATACGAAGATCGCACGGGATTAATCTCTCTCAATAGTACGGTCGACCGCTTCGTTACCTACGATCTCCTATAACTCTGTCTTACCCGAGTTCTTATAACTATCTAATATCTTCATGCAAGACAACGCGCTAGTACATATAGCCTTGGTCGTGAAAGAGCTTCTATATGATCTAGGGGTTAACCGAGTGGTCTGGCCGCCGTACTCTCTAGACCTCAACCCTATCGAGAATATGTAGCATTCATGAAGGTAGAGATCTATCGCCGTCATCCCGAGTTGCAAGAAGCGCGAGATAACTAGGAGATCATAGGGAATTTACACGAGGCAGCGAAGGAAGCGTGGCACGCAATCAATCCAGAGGTTCTCCGAAATCTATTAATACAATGCCTCATCGTATAAATGCTATAGTTGAGGCAGAAGGCTAGTATACGAAATATATCACACTAAAAAATGTGACGCCACTCCTCGTGTACACCATAATCCTCCTTATAACCTGACGAAATATTAATAGCTTATTGCGCGGTATAAGTATAATTCTCACGCACTGATATCAGATGTGTGGCATGTGCGTGCCTGAGGTCGCAGCGCGGGGTACAACTTCGTATGCCGTGCATTGATATCTGTGTAGGGATCACGTAATAGGCTGATGTG
>NRSZ01000151.1:0-36241 GCA_002901185.1 Tolypocladium capitatum
ATCCTACCCCATCTGCTCTGCGAATAGCTGCTCCCAAGGCGCCCGTCTGCCCCCTCTTTTCAGCCATTTCTTGTCCGCTCCGTCCCCCCATCGCGCGGTCCCCATCCAGCAGTTGGCCGGCGGCAGGCGAGGACCTGCGGGTGTTGCTGTCAGCGACGTCCATCCCTCGAGGCTCGCGCATCCGCCGCCGTGCCTTGCCGACACCCCGCAACCTCGTCTCTTCGTCCAACAACCTCCAAAAGTTCACTCTCCTCCAACCCCCCACGGGAGGGTGTACGCCGTGGCCTGGCCACTGAGGGCGCGGTGTTTCTGCCCGTGATGCTCCCAGTCCGCCATTCCTTGGAAGGCTCGCCTCCTCACCCGCCCGGCGCCGCCTTGGTCGCCGAGCCTGGCCAGGGCCGCGACCAGAAGCCCAAGACGCTGCCGTGCAAGTACTGCAATAAGCGCTTCAGGTCAGTGACACACGCCGTCTCCTCTTCCCCGGCCCCATGGCCATGCGTGCTTACGCCGCGGCTTGTGCTGCCAGGCGTGTCGAGCACGTCCAGAGACACGAGAGGACTCACACCAAGGAGAAGCCCTTTTCCTGCGGCTGGGACGGCTGTGGGAAGACATTTGGTCGTCGGTGAGTTGCAACCACCCCTGCCTCCCGCCACTCAGGGCCCCTCCCCTCCTCGACATAGTTCGTGATCTGGCCCGCTCCTCTCCTGCTCCACTCGCGGTCCTCCGGGCATGTCGTTGCACATGCCTACTACATGCGCCCCGGAGAGAAGCATCTGCACACGGCGCCCATCTTGCCTCAGGCACCACGCTCCGGAACACCGATGCTTACATGGACATCAGTGATCTCCTCGTCAGGCACGAGAAGCTCGTTCACCTCAATGAAGGCAGCAAGGAGAACAACCGACCGAGGAAGCTGTCCTCCGGAACCCCCTCCCATAAGCCCTCCGTATCCGACAGTCATGTCGGCACCGGTGCCATGGGGGTGCACCAAGCTGCGGCGCGGCCCCTCCCTCCACCACCACAGCAACAGCAGCAGCCGCAGCAGCAGCAGCAGCAGCATCAGCATCAGCATCATCAACGGCATTATCACCATGGCCCCGCGAATCCCATCGCCGGGCCGCCTCCCGTGTCCCAGGATCCCCGTGGCACGCCCAGGTCCGTCGCCTGCAACCTCGACGTCCTGTCGGATGCCGCGCTAGCCACCGAGGTCAACGCTATGCAGCCCATGATGAATCATATGCCCGAGCATCATGCTAGCCATGCCGCCGTCAAGAGCTATGGAGGGCATATGGGAGGATACGCCGGGAGACCGCGAGAGGATCAACAGGTTCTGGCACCTGGCTTTGCTCCACAGCCGTCACGGCCGCCGTACGATGACTACGACCTGTTCTTGGACGACTTCGCCGGTACGCCGCATCTTCTGCCTCGGCACTTCGAACCCGATCAGCAGATGGCCATGTGGTCCCGTTCGCCGACCCAGATGCACCAGAGGGGCCACTCGCGGCCCTCATCTCAGTTTCCCTCCCGCTTCGCATCTCTCGCCCCGGACATGCGCGATTCTCTAGACCCGAGTTCTCGACCGCACGAGGCGCCGTCTCTTCGAATCTCAGCCGTCGACCACAACGCCATCAAGACTCGGATTGACGAGTACTCGTCCGTCTTGCCGAGCGACTTTGTCTTTCCATCTCGCCATACCCTCACCAGATTCCTCGAAGGCTACATCAGTGGCTTCCATGAGCACCTGCCATTTCTCCACCTGCCTACCCTTGCGCCGGCAGAGCTTGCGCCCGAGCTGCTGCTCGCCATCCTCGCCGTCGGCGCGCAGTACCGGTTCGAGAGCAACCGAGGGTATGCCCTCTGGTACGCCGGCAAAGCCGTTGCCACGGAGCAGATCCGGAGACGGCACAGCTCCGAGCTGCACGCGCTGCTGCCGACTGCAGCGTCGTATAGTCCGCACTCTACACGGCCGTCGCCCAGCATTAGCTACCGCCACTCCTTCGCCTCGGCGCAGTCGGAAAGACCAGCAACCCAGGACACGCACCGTGAGCCATTGTGAGTCTCGACCCTGCTCGTGGCGGCCTTGTCGAGGTGCTGACGGCCGCGCTACAGCTCTCCCAACACCCCCCAAGCTCGACTGGAAACGATTCAAGCGGTGCTTCTGCTGTTTGCGGTTGGCCTCTGGGGCGCCAAGACGATCCTCCAGGACGCGCTGTCTCTGCAGAGCACGCTGGCCATCTTGATCCGCGAAGAGGGCCTGAGTGTAGAGACGAGCCAGGCAGTCCTGACCGACTGGGATGCCTGGATAAGGCTCGAAAGCGCCAACAGGACCAAGCTCATTGCTTATTGCTTCTTCAACCTCTGCAGCACTGCGTACGACATCCCCCCTCTGATTCTGACGTCGGAACTGAATCTCTACCTTCCCCTGCGCTCCCGGCTGTGGCGCGCCGAGACGGCCTGGCAGTGGCAGGAACTTCGACAGTCGACGCCCATAGCCGAGATCACCGTGCACGAGGGCTTTTCGCGGCTATTTGGCCGGACGAACCAGGGCCTTCCGACGAGCCTGTCGTCCCTGGGCCATTACGTTTTAATACACGCTTTGATTCAACATGTATATCTTTTGAAGCAGACATCGTTTGCGGCTGGCTCGCCATACGATGTCCAGCGCACATTGAAACCGGAGGACGTGGAAGAGGTCACGCAGGCGCTGCGCGTGTGGCAGACGAGCTTCGAGCACCGGCACCAGCTCAAGGCCGCAGAGTCGGGGCACTCCATGAGCGCCGACTCCCTCAACGGCGGCTCGCTGACGTTCAACGCCACGGCTCTCCTGCGCCTCGCGTACATACGGCTCTACACTGATATCCCGCCGAGCAGGTCGCTGGAGACGAGGGACACGATGCTGATCGCGTCGGCCCTGAGCGCCACGCCGCTGCTGCTCAGGAGCCTGAGGTTGCACCGGGCCGTGTTCCAAGCCGTCCACGCGCTGTCGATGCTGGTCAAGGCCGGGGTCAACTACGTGGCGAGGGCCAAGTCGACCGAGTGGAGCATCCAGCACTCTCGTGAGTGTTTCCCCTTCCTGGACCTTGGAACAATCTTGATCGGGGGAGCTGACGAGGCCTCACAGTCTGCAACTTTGAATGCGCCCTCCTGCTGGCCAAGTGGCTCCTCACCCTCGCCGCCATCACACCTTCGGACCCGCCGGCATCTCTGGAAGAAAAGAACCTGCTGGAGATGGTGCGGCGCATGCTGGACGAGACGGAGTTTGCGGTGCCGATCGACCCGTCGCTGTCGGGGCCGGGTTCGAGCTCCGGGCAGATGGATACGGCAAGCAGCGACAGCGCGAAGCTCCGGCAGCTGGCGAGCGCCGTGGTGAGGCTTTGGGCCGAGACATTCAAGGGAACGCACATCTTCGACTTGGTCAAGGTCATGGGGGCGAGTCTGGACGGGTACGCCGACCTGGTGGAAAAGCCGCGAGAGAGACGCTCCATCGGCCGGATCGCACCGGAAACCGGCATGGGGTGAGCGGGAAGGGAGAGGAACTTATCTACGGTGAATGCTACTCGATACATGCACGTTGACGTCTGGGTCGATGAAATGATCAGCCCGAGCCGAGGCTCTGCTGCCAGAGACGAATATAGACTTGACGGGCGGTGCCACGTAGGATGGCGGCTCTTCTGATGCCGTCGACAAACGACAGGCATGTGAAGCGAGTTCCGGAGGGGCCGAAGCCCACTGCCGTGGAATGTGGGGGCGGGGGGGATTTGTCGTTTGGGACCTCGGCATCTGAGGCAATAAGCTCGGTCCCTGCAGTGGCGCAACGTCGGGTGACCTCTGTCCAGGCTTGCATGAAGACCGAGGCTGTCGCGACGCTCGGCCTGTTTCGCGTTCTTGGGTAGCCTTCTCGGAGCCATAGAGACGTCCGTGTTGCCTGTTCGTTGTGGATTCGAGCCATTCCTGCGAGCGCGAGCCTGCGCGAGCCTCCTCGAGCATCGCCAGCCACCGGAAACACCACCACCACACCACCACCACCACACCACCACCACCGGCAAGACATCGTGAAGCCGTCGCCATGCCTCTTGCGACGGAACTGACCCGGCGGCTGGGCATCCGAGGTGCGTCTCGCTCCCCCGTGAAGGCCTCCCCCCGCTGCCGTGCCCCCGTCGGCCTGACCCGCTCCCAGTGCCCGTCGTCCAGGGCGGCATGATGCACGTCGGCACCGCCGACCTCGCCTCGGCCGTGTCCAACGCCGGCGGCCTCGGCATCATCACGGCCCTCATCTTCCCCACGCCGGCGGCCCTCCGCGCCGAGATCCGGCGCTGCCGCACGCTCACCGGGGCGCCCTTCGCCGTCAACATCACCCTGCTGCCGGCCATGGTGCCGCCCGACTACGGCGCCTACGCGCAGGCCGTCATCGACGAGGGCGTGCGCATCGTCGAGACGGCCGGCAACTCGCCCGGCCCCGTCATCGCGCAGCTCAAGGCGGCCGGCGTCACCATCCTGCACAAGTGCACCACCATCCGCCACGCCCAGAGCGCCGTCAAGCTCGGCGTCGACTTCCTCAGCATCGACGGCTTCGAGTGCGCGGGCCACGTCGGCGAGAGCGACATCACCAACTTCATCCTGCTGAGCCGCGCGCGCCAGACGCTCGAGGTGCCCTTCATCGCCTCGGGCGGCTTCGCCGACGGCTGGGGGCTCGCGGCGGCGCTGGTGCTCGGCGCCTGCGGCGTCAACATGGGCACGCGCTTCATGGCCACGGTCGAGGCGCCCATCCACCAGCGCATCAAGGACGAGATCGTCGGCGCGCAGGAGACGGACACGACGCTGCTGCTGCGGCGCTGGCGCAACACCACCCGCCTGTACGCGAACAAGGTCGCCCTCGAGGCCCTCCGGGTCGAGCGGGAGAGCAAGACGGGCGAGTTCTCCGAGGTGGCGGCCCTCGTCAGCGGCAAGCGCGGCAGGGAGGTGTTTGTCAACGGCGACGCCGAGTACGGCGTAAGTAGCCATCTGCTCTGCGCCGCGGCGCGGCCTGTGTCGTGTGCTTGTGCCTGTGCTGACGCGTGTGCCTGTGCAGGTGTGGACGGCGGGCCAGGTCATTGGCCTGATTCACGACATCCCGACGTGCGATGCCCTGGTCAAGCGCATCGAGTCGGAGGCCCAGACGGCGCTGAGAGAGCGCCTGTCCCTCATCACGCCGGAAGCCAAGCTATAGAGCGCGCTGTATCTTTCTTGCATGTTCCGCGTAGAATACACTCCAACGACACGCCCCGTGCCCGTGCTCCGTCTAGATGGTGTCCGTCTGCTCCAAGTCGTCTATAGATTGCATCGTCGAACCTGGGCCGCCTACGTCCCGAGGCGTCTTCGCGGGCCGCCCGCCAGGGACTCCTCGCGCTTCCCGACGCTCGAGTCTAGGCGGCTCCTCCTCTCCGGCGCATCCCGCAGCGCGCGCTCGGATGAACCGGATGGGCGGTGGTTATACAGGGCCACCGACGCCATGGCATCGCTGCCCACCCATCCCTCGCTGTGATGCCTGCTGATGCCAGTCTCCATGATGGTGACGCCCGACGGGGCCCGCTCGCCGCCGGTCATCGTCCACCCCGGCGGCGCCGTGCGCGCGGCAGTCTCCTCGGCCATGTCCCCGGCGAGCGTCAGCGTCGCTTCCACGACCTCGCCACGCAGGCCGCAGTAGAACGAGCCGGACAGGTCCGACGCCTTGGTCAGCGAGAAGACCGGGCCGCGGTTGTCCGCGGAGAGGTACATGGTCGCATCCGGTCGCCAACCGGGCTGCCTCGACTGTGCGTGCCAGCGGCAGAGCCCGGCGCCTGCGAAGTCGCAGCGGTTGGATGGCGATGACGACGGCGACGGCGACGGCGGCTCCCGGGCCGGTAGCGTTGAGCGGTTTCGCCGCCGGCCGTTGCTCCGCGCCTGTGCAATCTCCGGGGGCTCGGGGGCCGGCGACTGGCCGGAGCAGGGCAGGGCGTTGAAGTGGAAGTAGGGCTTCGGGTACCGAAAGTCGAAGAGCCGAAGGACCGGCTCCCGGCTCCCGCCGGCGACGAAGCGCTCCGTGCCGTAGACGAGGAGCGAGCTGCCCGCGTGGTATGGCTGGAAGCGGTCGCGGTAAACAGCGTCGTGAGACGACGGCGTCCGCATGTCCAAGAGCCTGAGGCCAAGTACGCATTAGAAAATTCCACGACGACGACGGCGTCTTCTGCTCGGAAAGGAGAACGCCGACCTGTAGCTCCCGTCGTCCCAGGCACCGAGAAGCAAGTTCTCGTTCTTGGCATGCCCAACCGGCTCTATCGCCCGCACCGTCCCCCTCGGTGCCGCAAACGCCTTTCCGTCGTCATGGCGGGTAGCAGGGCTGAGCTCTAGGCCCGTCGGGCGCATCTTGCCCCAGCGGAGCGGCTCGCTGCTCCCGCCGATGCCGCAGGCCACGGTGTCGCCGCCCATGAACTTGGCGCAGAGCACGAGCGAGGCATCGCCACATCTCTCGTCCCTGGAGGCGTTGTAGTAGACCACCGGCTTCAGCTCGGCCCCGTCCTCCGCGGATAGGTTGTACAGGGCGAGGAGGGAGCTTCTGCAGCGGGCCACCATTTGGGTCTGCGGCTGCCACTCTGTCCATGTGACGGCGAGCCGGCCGGGGGAGCTTCGCGGGTGGACGTCGCCGTGGTCCAGAGGCAGCAGCCGTTTCAGCGGCTGGCCGAAGGAATCGTCGTCGGCCGCGGAGAGCAGTTGAACGTCTCCGTTGGCTCGCCCCACGACGACCTCTGGCCGGGAGTTTCTCTCCATGGCCGAAACCGCCGTCACATCGCCAGTCCCGGCCGCGTACCCCGTCTCGCGCCCCAGCAGGCTTCTCCAGGTGCCGGGAGACTTGCCATCCGCCGCGCGCCAGCGGACAAACAGGTCCTCGCCCGCACCGCACGCCAGCATGTCGTCCTGCGTCGACGAGACCAGCTGCGCGTCGACCACGCTCTGGAACTTGACCGACTGGCCGTGGCGAGGCCTCGGCCTCTGGCCTTGTCGGCACCCGCGTTCCCGTTTTGGCGCCGCCTCCCGGAAGTAGCTGAACATGAAGGCGCGCTTCTCCCAGCACCGGTCCAGGTACGTCAGCCGGTCCGCGACGGGGCCCCATCCGGCCGAATCGCCCGACGGGGCCGTGAGAGACGGGAACCGGGTCCGGACGAACGTCTTCCAGCCATCGTGGTGTATCAAACTGTGCGCGCGGCGTGACGAGGACCCGAGGTGGAACACGTCCCGGGCCGTGTCCAAGTACTCGACCACGTCAAGCAGGAGGTGGTCTGGGAGGCTTCCCAGACTCGCGGCCGTTTCCATCATTGCGGAACCATGGAGGAGGCGTCGTGAGATGTCGAGGTTGCTGTGACGCTGGGTGCATGGATAGACGCTCCTTCACGGCATTGGCCACGGCGCACACGACTGCTGAGCTGCAGAAGACCCCTGCTCCCCGCAGGAACTGGCGCAACAATCTCAAGCCTGGCTCATTTTGCCTTTTGTCTTTTCGCTGCATCCTGTGTGCGTCATAATTAATACCGGGCCGTTCCGATAAATGCATACGCCGGCACACGTTGCCCGGGGGCCATCAACACCATGAGTCATGATCGGGTCGCGTCTCCGTACCCAAGTATAATGGATGAGTGCTATCCCAAACTGTTGTTCTTCAATGCATGTCCAACTACCCCGACAACGCCTTGCATCCCGTTCGTGCCCGCCAACCCTGCCAGGTATCCCCATGTCCCATCACGCATGACCCCCCTCCCCTACGCCGACTTTACAGGAGTAGATACATGGCTCGCACGGCCTTCTCGGCGGCTGCGACATGCCAAGGGCGAACATCCGTCTCTCGCTGCACGACTCCTCTGGCCCGTGCCAGAGTGCCCAGCCCTCTGAAGTAGCTCAGCATCTCCCTCAGCAGTGGTTCATGTGCGCGAGGGCTGGCGTCCGTGTGGACGAGGTTGACTTCCATCAGGACCGGCGCGTCTTCCATCCTCGTACCTGTCCGCTTGATCAAGTATCCACTGACCAGCGCAGGATGTACCTCCAGGACGCTCGATGAGTTGTTGAGGCGGTGACCGACCACGGCCCCCCACGTCTGGTCTGCCATGTCGGAGAGCACCGCGTCAGAGTCCGTCTCGCCCGCTCCATCTGCTCCCGGCGTCGCGGCCGTGGTGTTGGCATCCCGCGCCGGCGTGACCGGCGTACCGCTCTGTTCGGGCGACACAATGCTAGCCTGCGGCGTCGAGACTGGTGTCGTGTACAACGGAGCCGATGGCTGCGGAAGCTTGACGGCCGGGGGTATTAGTTGCAGAGACGGATTCGTATCGACGGTCATCAGTATCATGGCCACCGACGCCTTGATCTCGGTTCGAGCCAAATCGACCCAGAAGTCAACCTCCTGCTGATCCATGGGTCCGCACTTCGTGATGACGATGCGCCAATGGACCTTCCAGACGGATATCAGGTCCAACGTGGACTCCCATATTTCGTGTGCGACTTCGTTCATGGTCCGAGACTGGGGCCGTCCTTTTCGCCCCAAACAGTAAGATGCCGTCTCTTGCTGGCTTCCTCGGTCGTCCGTCCATGCTGCTGTGATCCATCTCCCATCCGCACTCGGCGCGTAAGCAACGTGGATGCACGAGTTTTCGCGGATGAGTGATGCCGATGGCGACACCGTGAGCTTGAAATCGATAATTCGCGGCAATGGTTGTTCCAGTTTTATCGCTGGCGCCGGCATCGGGCCACCAAAGAGGGTGCATCGATCATACGTCTCCATGCAGAGTTTAACGAGCTCCGGAGCGGGCGTAACCACCACCGAGACCGCTGATGATAACATGTCCGCTGAAACCAGTTGCAGTACCAATTCGTTCGGCGCGGCCTCTCTCTGCGATGCCAGCGCCTTCCGATAAGAGTCAAAGAAGCGGAGAAAGGCAATGCATGCCTCGACAATGGTCCCGGGGTTGTTTGGCGAGTAGACAAAGTACACGACAACGTTCGTTTCGGTGACTGTCAGATTGGAAATTGCTCCTCGTAAGGTTTCCATGATTTCGATGAGGGCCGATCCGTGTCCCGTCATGGTTGCACCCGGCGACGTGGAGATTCTGTCAACTTCGTACGGTAAGATGCCGTCGTCCATATCAGCAGACGAAGGCATGCTTTCCAAAGAGCCAAGCTTCAACATCTCGTACACGCTCTTCACTCGGCATAGAAACGTCTTGACATTATCCACCATCCCATTCCAACCGGGGAAGACACATATGGCGCGTACGTCCTTGCTGCCTGGTGACGGCGCGAGGCCGAGACTTTCCCAGAATGGGACGGCGGATGGCAGCACCGACAGTTTCAACTCAGATCTGCGGACTTCGAGATGAGGACCCGGGATCTGGTAGAGGTTGCTCGGCCGCAGTGGCTCGGCGTTGGGATCCCTCCCAGGAATTGGCCGAGGCTGCAGCCGACTTGGCTGCCCCAGGAGCGGAATGTCTGGGATGTCGAGGAATCCTTTCAGGCTGGTTGCCCCGGTCCCCCTCAGTAACGACGGCACGAAATCTCGCAAAATGCGCATCGCATTTCTTGCATCCACTGACAGCGACTGGCAACCGAGGTTCGTAGCAACATGGGGTGAGGTCCCTTCTTGCGTATTGCATATGTTGAGGGAGCCAACAGCGGCCTGCTCGGTTAAAATCTGTGCAACTTGAATCAAGTCATCGTCGCCGAGAGACAGGTCCAGTGATAACGGCTCCGGATCCGAGAAGAGCAGTGTGAGCGGCAGTTCTGGTATCTCCGGCTTAAACAACCCTGGCAGCTCCACGGCAAGATGCTGATTGGGCTCCTCGAGCGGCTCAACTTCTCTCAGAGAGGTGACGTTAGACATGGCATCGTCATCCAAGGCCACGAGTTTGACGCTAGATTTCAGCGGTGACGTCGGTTCCTCGGTTGTGTAGCTCGAATCGTCTTGATCGGATCCAACGCTGCTGCCATCGTCGTCTGACAATGAGCCTTCGACTTTGATTGGGCTAGGGTGTGACGTTGGTGGTTCTATTCCCGTCAAGGTCCTCACCAGAGAGCCTGTGTGCGGACGGCGGTCCCTCAACCTCCTGCCCTGCCTTCCGTGCCGCTTCAGATAGTCAGTTTCGGGGAGCATGCCCGGCTCAAGCCTAGGCTTTTCCGTTCTCGCAATCTGTTTGTAATCGAACTGTCCCCCCTGCTCATACTTCTTGTTGATCATTGGAAGAGTCGCATCGAAGCTCATACTTTCGAATATTCTCGTCATCCGAGTAGACTCTGGTGAAGATGTGCTGGAGCCCCGTTCAGTGGCGGCCAAAGATGCTCGGACTCGCTTGAACACGGTGTGTGGGTCGAAAGGACTGGATTCGCGTTTAGTGGCTCCTGATGGTGTATCTCGGCCTCGTTGGCCGACAGCATCGTTGCGAGAGCTTCTAGCATGCTTGAGTTCCGGCTTAGCGAAGATGACGGTGTCTCTCTCCGAGACGGCATCAGGTTTCGCCTCATTAGCTGCCCTGAGAGATTCTTCATCAGCTTTCGGGGCCTCATCATTGGCGTTGTTAGTCGCGCCAGTATCATCCATCGACATGTCGAAATCGCTGTCGCCAGGTTGTTGCTCGTCGAAGAAGTTAAAGTCGGCTTCTGTTATGTCGTTATCACCGAACATGTCCTCTCCCATATCGCCAAACATGTGCTCAGCTTCGCCGAGCAAGTTGCTTTCGCTTCGTTGTCGTTTCGATTCGTTAAAGTCGCCGTCAACATCGAACGCGTCACCCATGGCACTCGTGCTGGGCGCTGCGGGATCCGTTTCGGTAGCCGGGGCTACAGACAGAGGATTGCCTGGACTCGACAGTGTGCCATCAAAAGAGGGGGTCACGCCGTTAGGGTGCTGAACACCGTCAGGCGGAGTCGGGTAGATGGCACTGGCAGTCGCCGTACTTGGTCGCCGGATATCAACAGGCGACGGAGCACTGGGCTTTGGCGCGCGTGATTCAGCAGAGGCGGCGTCTTTTGATGCAGCTGCCCGCTCGGCCTTTCGTTTCGAAACCTTCTCGTGCCTCTCCGTGGCAGTGTTGAACCAGCCTCTCGCGCTGCCCAGAGGATCATGGTTCTCCTCGTGACCGCTCAGAATGGTGTCGCCCACACGGCTCGTCAAAGACACTTCGACTGCCCTTTTGCGAAAACAAAGGGGTCCCGGCCAAGGCATTGATATTCCAGAGCCCACGGCTTGAGCTCGTTTGGTCTCATCGTAGGCATCTTGGAGCTTATGTTTGGGCACGAGAAGGTTCAACCAAGAACAGTCCGATAAACTTGCTGAAGCGACGCCGCGCAGTTTCAAGACCTCGAGACAGGCCTGCTTCCAGAGTGAGTCATGGACATCTGGCCCGCCACGAAGACTTAACGCTTGAGTGTTTGGTGTTTGGGCTAAGCTTGCCGTACCAGCCTCGCCAGCTGAGGAAAACTGTGTAAGGGCCATGACCCCAAACGGGGCTGCGAGGATGGGAGTTCCTGGTAGTGCAGGGCTCATAGGGACGAGGTCAGCAACTGGCGTAAGCCCCTTGCAGTGAGAGACGCCGAAGCTGATCACCAGAGCACCTGTTGTTGTTAGGTAGGCCTTAAGCGTAGCCAAGACCGGGCACCGCTCGACGTCGGCGTCGTGTGGGCCGTCAGATTCCAGCGGCGCGGGCGGAAGCAGCACTGTTCGAAAGTTGAGAGGAACCGCGCCACTACGGTTGCAGAAAGTAGACGATATAGATAAAAGAACCGCGGTGATGAAGTTCTCATATACCGTTTTGTTGGGCGTCGCTCCGGCTTTGGAATCGACCCCAGATGCGTCGGCGGCTTTTGCGTCCTGGTCTTGCGAGCTCGGGGCAGCACCCTGCGAGACCGAGGCAAAAGCATTGCGCTGAGATTGATCAAGGGCGGACGCGCTAGACGTGGAAATTGTTGGCGTCTGGATCCCTTGCTGCTGCTGCTGCTGTTGAGGCCGCGTTCTTTGGAGGCTCGCAGGCTCTAGAGTCCCCTCCTCGCCGACAACAAGTGTTTGTCCACACAGCTCTAGCGTAGTATCGATGCCGTGGCTCGTGACGTCGTCATGGCCCTGCTTCCCGATGATCCGGAAGTGCCAGATACCATGCCGCGCCGCGTCGAAAAACACAACATGTTCATCCTCCCTTAATGTGTTCTCTATGTCGAGGGCGACCGAGGCAAAGCTTTGCGACAGATCGGAAGGAGGTTCGTAGACGCGAAAGGCGATGGATGCGATATTATTCTGCAAGGCGGATTAGCTTCGGAGCTCCCAACGCCACATGCGCGGTAGGTTTACGCACGATAAGTAGAGTATTGGTATCGTATTCGGCAGTATCCATATCGACAGCTTGTCCTGTGGCCCGCTCGCAGCAGTCTGTGCGATGCCACGCGAGATGCGAGGCTCCGCGCGTAGCAAGTGAAGCGCCAATCGCACGAGACACGCCTCCAGACTAGATGCTGGCCGGGGATGGGCTTGCCGACGTGCCGTTCGGTGGCAGAGGCGACGAGCCTCGACTGGTCCTTCCGTAAAGCGCAATTCTTGAGTTGGCCGCTGCCCCGGGCTCCATCTCAGCGGATGATGATACTGGGTCGACGCAGCTCGTGAGGCTCGCCGCGATGGCGCTGCCTGAGGCTATCGACACAGAGAGAGGGCCGCCGATCGGCAGCGTCGGCAGGTCGCAGTGGCCACGGGCTCTCGGTGAAATGCAATGGAGTCGCACCTCGGCGTGGTCGCAGGCCGCCAAGTCGTCGAGAGAGGAGCTGAGGGTCTTCCAGGAGTTGGAGGGCGCCAGTCGGAGAGCTTCTAGTGGCCTGGGGTGTCTGTCCGCCGGCTCGGTCAGACCCGACACGAGCCCTGGCACGGTGGGGTCCCTCACCGAGGCGCTAGAGTGTCTGGCGGCGCAGCCGGGCCCTGGTTATTTCTTCACCTTGTCGGCTCTCTGGTCACCTTCATATTTTTTCCGCCGGCGACTGACGGCCGTTGCACCTCCACCGGCTTCCGTGATTCTTGCGCCGCGCCAATCTCCTGCCGGCCATGAAGCTCTCCAACCCCGGGACCGTCCCCGTGTATACCATCTCGGGGGCGTCGACTGCGCGGCCGCTGCCGGACTGGCTTGCCCGCCGTCGCAAGCGCAGCCTCAAGAACGACCCCGAATATCAGAACCGCGTCGAGCTGCTGCAGGACTTCGAGTTCGAGGAAGCCAGTAACTGCGTCCGAATCAGCGAAGATGGCGAATGGGTCATGAGCACCGGCACCTACAAGCCTCAAATCCACGTCCACAATCTCCCACAGCTGTCTCTGTCTTTCACCCGACACACCAACTCCCTGAACCACTCCTTTGTCATCCTCTCGCAGGACTACTCGAAATCGCTGCACCTTCAGACGGACCGAAGACTCGAATTCCATACGCCGATGGGATGCCACTACGAAGTCCGAGTACCCAGATATGGTCGAGACTTGGTGTATGATCGCCTGGCCGCCGAGGCCCTCGTACCGGCTGTCGGGCTTGACGCCGATGGCAAAGGCGAGGTGTTTCGCATAAACCTTGAACTTGGGCGCTTCATGAAGTCGTACCAGGTCGATGTCGGCGGCGACGACCAGACTGGGGGCGGCCTGCAAGGAGGCATTGGTGTTGGGAGCGTCAACGTCGCGGCCATTGCTGAATGCACCCACAGCCTGCTCGCTTTCGGAACGTCGATAGGAACTGTCGAGTTCTGGGACCCTCGCTCCAAGTCTAGAGCGGCGCTGCTCGCTGGTCACGATGGCGAGGTTACCGCACTAGATTTCAGCACGTCAGGCCTCTCGTTGATAACGGGCTCCTCGACCGGCATGATCCAACTGTTTGATCTTCGTCGGCCGGTACCCTTGCTTAAGAAGGACCACGGCTACGGCTTCGCTGTGCGGAAACTCATTCACATGACAAACTCGTCTCAGGAGAAGAAGATCATGTCCGCGGACAAGCGCATAATCAAGATCTGGGACGAGCTCTCGGGGGATCCGTGGACATCTGTCGAGCCAGTGGTGGATATCAACGACGTCGCATGGTGCAAAAACACGGGCATGCTTCTGACCGCGAACGAAGGCAAGCAACAACATGCCTTCTTCGTCCCCCAACTCGGCCCCGCCCCCAAGTGGTGTTCGTTCCTGGACAACATGGTCGAAGAGATGGCTGAAGAGGTGCACACGGAGACTTATGACAATTACAAGTTCCTGACGTTGCCAGAGCTGAAGCAGCTCAGCCTGGCGCATTTGGTTGGAAAGACGAACCTCCTCCGCCCGTACATGCATGGATACTTTGTCGCTTCCAAACTGTACGAGCAGGCTAAGCTTATCGCCAATCCATACGCCTGGGAGGAAGAGAGAATGAAGCGCGTCAAGGACAAGATCGAGAAGGAGCGTGCAAGCAGAATCAGAGGCGGCAAGAAGGTCAAGGTCAACCAGAAGCTGGTTGATAAGCTCCTCAAAAAGCAAGAGAACAGAGGCCAGGTCGATACCGAGGCTGGTCTTCTCGGAGACAAGCGTTTCGCCCAGCTCTTCGAGGACGAGGACTTTATTGTGGACGAAACTAGCCGCGAATTTCAGATGCTCAACCCCAGCACGGTTATCGATGAACATGTCGATCCCGCAGCTCCGACTCGATATCAAGCCAATGACTCTGAGGATGAGTCGAGCGATGACGGCGACGAGCCTGCACCTATGCACAAGTCGAAAGACGACGTGGTTATGCGTGTATATTCATCGCAGAACGGTGCGCAAATGCGCGATAATGCGCTCGGCTCAAGACAACAGAGGACGATTCGCGGAAGCAGAGCGCAACGGGGTGAAGTGGTTGGAGAGCGACAAGTCTCGTTTGTTCCGGAGTCTAGGAAAAAGAAGCAGCAGTTCGAAGAAGAAGGAGCCCCAGCGCCGCAAAAGCGAAATGCGGGTGCTCGGCGGAGTGCCAGCTCTAACACATTCAGAAAAATGTAACCTCCAGGCTTCACGGTCTTCAATTCGCAAAAGCAACAGCGGACATATGATACAATGTTTGGCATATCACAGTATGCCGTCTTGGCACTGTCGGCTCTACCCCTAACCACACTGCCAGCCCGGGCTTCCTACCTGCCACCCTTGCTCTTGACCTCCGCCTGGGCCAGTCCTCTCTCAACGTCCTCGGGGCGCATGCGAGGTGTTGGTGGCACATCATCAGCAGTCTTTGCACGGCCGCGTCGAGACGAGCCCGTCGATTGCTTGACCGAGTCTGGAAACCCCGTCCTCCTCGGGGTAAGAGCCGTGACGACCTTGCGAGCCGATCTCCTGACTCTCTCCCTGACCTTCCACTCTCGCTTTTTAGCGATGAAAAAGAGAGCGGCCGTGGTTACTGGAGAATATCAGTATTGCCAGGGACGGCGCGCTGCCTGCTATTCGAGGCTTCACTTACCTCCTATCACGCTTACAGCGACAACGACGACAACGATGGCGATCAAGCCTCCAGTTGACATGCTTATGGCATTGGATTTACCAGAGGCACCTGCTTCCACACCAGAGTCGGGACCGGAGTCAGGGTCGCCACCTGCATCGTTTTCGTGGATCGTCATGGCCATGATCTCTGATATTGGCCAGGCGTCGTTGTAGACGTCACAGAGATATCAGGACTTGGGCAGATGTCCTAATCTCTGATGCAGGAAGACTGGGGATAATATATCGAGAAATTGGACCAAAACTGTGACGACCAGCGGTTCGTGAGGGCCGTCAGTATTTACGTGCTGCGCAACCGTCTACCGTCCAACCACATGCCACACCATGAGCGTCTCTCCAACTGACGGCGGCAGTGCATTGTGCGTCACCTGCCGCCCTGGACCGTCATTGGTTTGCCGCACAGGGCTCTGCATGGGGCGTTGTAGACCATCACCCATAGGATCGTGATGATTGGTGAATGGGGTCTGCGAAGCGCCGGACAGGATCACCCGTCACCCATGTCACAGCCAATGAGGCGTTAGAGTTGCGGTGCCTGGCGACTTCACATGGCGGGGACGAGAACCCGTCACGTTTGGGAGCCCCTCGGATTAACCGGTTAGTCCGCCTCAGACAACGAAGTCATCTACGCAACAGACTAACCACTTGCTTGTTCTCGTAGAGACCTTTTACACAGCCTGCTTATTATTTGCGATACGGAGGATCGCGGCAAGTGGCCGAGCAAGCAGCTTCCCGCTTTCGTAAAGAAGCAGAGAGGTCTTCAAGTTGCGGAACTATCCGCTCCTCGGCCACTGGTCGGGAAAAGATCCCGCCTGGCTATTCATTGTGTTTATGCCGAGTGCGTAAAAAGTGAACCCATTCACTTGTCGCGACAGAAATGCAACTCGGAAAATGCTCCAATACTCCTCATCGCCCATCGGCCTGTGCTCTTGGAAGAGGTTCCCCAGTCTAGCACCTTGTTATCAATACTTCAAGACCTTATTTCACAAGAACGAGAACCACCAAGCCTTTTACGCGTATCGTCGGTAACATCTGCTTCCACAATCCCGACTTTTCATGACAAAAGGCAGTCAGGCGTCCGGATGTGTTGCTCCTTCCCTTGATCCGGGGATGGATGCCTGTGAGCCTCACCCCAACCACTGGAACATTTTCCCCTTCATCAACGCACGCCTATGAGCATATGACACTGCATTTTCTATCCAGTTCTATTCGTCGCATCTCTTAAATACGGGTGCCCGTTGTTCAGCACGCCTGCATATCGGTTGCTCTCCAGTGGCACTCTCTCCAGTATTTGAACCGCAAACAGCCTCGCCTTTTCACGGTCAACCGCCTCGAGGCCCCGATTTACGTGAGCCGGAGCCATGTCCGCGGCACCTGGTGATAGTCCCAAGGGGTCGTCGTCCAGAGCGATCCGCACTGGAGACTTCGAAAGATTGCACTCGACTGCGCCCGGCTCGCAGCCGTATGTGAGCAAACACTTCAACGACAGTCAAATCAAAAAGTTTTCGGCCACACAGGATGAAATCTCCGAGACTGCCCTTGGGGAAGGCTTTTCGTTCGGTATCAAACGACCTCCACGTCCCGGGCAATTCTCCGAGAGGCCCTTTCACCATCCGTCCGAAGCCAGCAAGCCGATCAAAACCAGTCCTCGGGCTAGTGAGACCCAGAAAAATCCTCCGAGCCCGGGTAGACCGACCGATGTACCATCGGCAGTCCCAAGACGTCCTGCGCTGTCTCTTCATGAACTTGCCATTCCTCCGAGTCAGCTTGTCTCAACACCACCGCCACGACCGAATTTTCGCCCATCAAATTCTCCCGACACAAAGCCTGCGGAGCCATTTTATTCTCCGGATGTCCATATTTCGTCTCGTCAGCCGCCACGTCGGTTACCATCCGACGTAGCGGAATCTCAGGGGCTCGGTCTGCAAGTTGCGTCGGCTTCCGCCAACGAGCATCAAAAGAAAAGTGGTCGCAATGAATTGCGTGATCCTTTCCCGGAAGGTGCCACAGCAGCTGCATCATTGGAGAGCCCGCCATCTAGGGAACCTAAGGGCACGACAAGAATCATCACTGGCCCATTCTCCACGGTGCCAAATGCGGACACTGCTCGCCACGAAAATGACGCCTCTGTCTTTCCCAATAACCTGCCTCATCAGGAAAACTTGGCAAGTTTCAAAATTCCAGAGAAGCAGTTGCTACGAACTGATCACATCAGGCGACGGCCTTCGCCTGGGAGCGCCTGCGGCGACTTGGAAGGGCCTGTGCACAGAAGTCCACACATGCAGCGCAACACCATGGTGAACCGTCCTGCTGTATTCCATGATTCTCCCGATTGGGATAGCGCTACGCGTCATCGGTCTCGATCGCGAACGAGCAACATATCCAGAAAGCGTAGTACAATCTGCAAGGATCGTCGTCACCGAGATCCCGACCGGAAGAAGACCGCAATGCACCAAGTTGCACAATACTGGAATGAGTGCATTCAAATTGCGGAGGAGGAAAAAGCCCAAGCCAACTGGGAAATTGAGCGCCTGCAGAATGAACTACATCGTCATCAGTTGAAGCTGACCGAGTCTCGCTCCATGCTGGACGACAAGGTGCGCGAACTCCACCACATCGAGCATCGCCACCGACAACTTGAAGAGAACGACTCCCGAAATACTACTGAAAATAAGCGCTTGGGTAGCGAGGTTGAAGAGCTACGGGACCAGTTATCTGAGTCAAAAACGCGAGCAACGGCGCTTGAGGAAAAGCATCAGCGATATCGACTCAAGCTCAATGAGGCCATCAAAGAGCAGCAAGCTCTCTTTCTCCGTTCCCGTGCCTTTTACGAGGAGTCGCTCAGCGAGTTACGGAAGGAAAATGAGAAGCGACACACTGATTCCAACGAAATCGAAAAGGCCCTCGAGAACAGCCGTCAAAAACGGGAGGAGATGAAGCGCTGCTTGGAAGAGTTTCGTGGCGAAATGGAGCGGGAATCCAGACACAGTGAGTTTTGTTCGTCCTCACCCCCGCCTAATCCAGCATTAACCAGGCGCCCTAGAGGATCAAACAATCTCCGACCTTCGAATCAAGGCCAAGGAACAGCGGGACACCTTACTTCACGAGAGAGACGTGACAGAGAGTTTGCGTCGACAGGTCGAATCGCAAGAGGTCACACAGAAGGCAGTGAGAGACATGGCCGCCAAGGTCGGGTCTTTGCTCGACATTTGCGCCAAGAAGGATCAGGAACAAAAGAAGAATGCGAACATAGTGGACCGAATTCACACGAGGTATGGCCAGCCATAGCTTCCCCCATTAGGCCGACAGCACTAACATCAAGAACAGGCTTGATGCTTTGACGCAGCGTATGCTCACGACAGATACTAATGCTGTTTCTTCGGCTGCCATTGAGCGTGCGGTACAAGGCATTGAGGAGACCATTTCCACTCAGTGAGTCGCCCCGATGGAGTGTCTTTCGGTTGTCTAAAGCATACACAGAATCGTAGCAGCCATCACAGACGTAGCCTCCAACCAACATCGTGCAGAACAGACAACTTTCGAACTAGCTAACGCATGTGCGGGTCAGCTCACTGAGATCAGGCGAACTCTCGGAAAGCAAGATGCTAGGTTTGCGATGGCTCAGGCAACAGAGGAAGAAGTTGCACGCGAGTTTAATAACAGCTTCAACAATCTAACAAGCAGTATGGAGAAGGTCCAGCAGTCATGTCAGCAGACGGAGCAGACTCTCAAAACTTGGATTGAAACGGAATCTCACTCGCAGCGCAGTTCAAACGAAACGCGCGAGACCGGCCTCTATGAGAAACTGGCTCAACGTAACGAAGAAATCAATCAATTAGAACAGAAACTCCAGTTGGTCTCAGAGACCTACACAGCAAAGATTAAATCCCTGACACAGGGTCTATCGAGAAACGACGAGGCCTCGAAGGAGGAATTACGCAATGTTGTCGTTGAGTTTCAGAAAAAATTGGAACAAGGATTCAAAGAGGAAAGGGAGAGATCTGAATGGAACCTGCGCCAAAGTCAAACGGCCATCGCCGCTCTGGAAAGTCAACTCAAGGCAGTCAACAACCACCTGGCAGTGGCCAAGTTTGGTCCCTCCCAAGAAAGCAACCTTGACCAAACTAATACCCGCAAGGACCAATCACTTGTTTCCCAGCTTCAGCAGAAGGTGCAAGAGTTCGAGAGGCAGGCCAAAGCAACCAAAGAGCTCCGCGACAGGTGGCAACGTGACATCAAGACTGTCGATACGTTGCGAGGTCAGCTCAGAAACATCCAGGAACGCATGCCCCAGATGGAGAGGTTCGACGCAACTTTGGGCGAGGTGGCTGAATTGAACAGACTCGTCTGCTCAACGGCTCAGTATTTGGTGCGCGAACGAGGTTGGGTTCAACAGCTCCACGAGGAGGCAGTTCAACAAAGCAGCAACCATGATGACGCTCCACATGGTCAAGATGAACAGAATCCCAATGCAGCTGAGGAGCTTGAAGAAGCGAAACATTTTTCGGACACTGTGTCTGCCAGTGTCAAACCCGAAGGCATTGTGTCTCAGACAAACTTGGACGAAGCGAGGACCGAGTTTTCTGCAGTTGACTTGTCCATTAAACGCAAGGTTGAAGTGCACAGTCCTGAGCCTGAAGAGGAGGCCAATTTGCCCTTACATCCTCCTTCAATCGTGCAAGAACAGGTGCGGCGGCGAGGAGCCGCACAGCCGCGGTCGATTCTGAAGCTCTCGTCTGTGCAGGAATCGACCACAATCGAAGAGCAGGCTGCACGAATGACACTCGGTCAGAACCAATACAACCGACCAGTGATGAGCGGAATAAGCGCTGCAGTTGCCAGCGCGACCATGGTTGAGGCAATACGCTTAGGACAGGTCCCGAGCGAGCGGCCGAATCCAGATTGGAGCCTGACCAGTGTTGCTGACTTTGAGAGAGACAGCCAACTTGCTTCAGTCAACAACAGCCAGGACGCTGCAGGTAGTGTTAAACGTCGTCCGGAATGCCCCAGTGAGGCCCCGGAGATAGCTAGAAAGAAGTCCAAGTTGGAGAGAAGCGGTGTCAGCGACTGCGCGGCATAAAGTCGATGGAGGTCCTGAGAACGCTGATGTACAGGAGCAGCAGGCCCGCATAACGATGCATTGATCTGGGGTTCAAACAGTCAATCTACGCTCAGGAAGACTGCGAGTCGCGAGGACTAATGCGTTTCAGGATGGAATAATGGCCACGAAACGGACTGTAGCTGATGAGAGAGCAAGGCATGGTAGCTTAGCTTGTTATATTGCTCCAAATTCAACAGTGAGACTTTGGCGACAGTTGCAATTCTCGGGGTCGTGAGAAGTATATTTCAAGCGTACAACCGGGTACGAGTTTCGTCCCGCAGCGCAACTGCGCATTGCATGTTTCCCAACTCCAGATATGCCCGTTATGTTAATATAGCGTACATATATACCATATGCGATCCCGCGTAGCGGTCATTGAAGATTTAATGCCTGTAAGCTCGTGCGGCGCTCGATAGCTTGGTGCCCTTATTTCGATCGTTTTTTCGTCTCGAGGAAGAGGACCTTTTTGCGAACTAACATGAAGGATGATCAGTGAAGCTCGATCAGAGGAAACCGAATAGACATAAATAGAACATGTTCCATACCAATTGGGTCATATTTCAGCATGCCCATCATTGGCGACGTTCGAGGGCGCTTGAACGTGTAGAAGAAGCCGGTCATGGCCATGGAGATCAGCCTGACGTGGATCAATCGAGCCTTGGCTGTCGCAGAGAACGAGATTCCGTGTTAGCACATGAACGCTTTCCATGGGTGGTAGAGAACCCAGGTATGTCGGGAAGATATCTCACCTTTTTTCGCCATGACTTGCGGTTTGCTGTGTATGTGGGCGTGAGGAGGACAGCTCGAGACGTCGGTGATGTCGCGAGAGCTTGGCGTTGGCAAAATTTCGGAACTCGGGGAGGCGGCGTCGGGGAAAGGTGGCGCCGGGGGCCGAAGTGGGAGTACTTGGTCGTTTGTATCAATCAACGGAATTGCCAGAGGCCCACCGCTGCTTCACACGTGAACGTTCTACTCGGTGCTCCGTGTACGGATTCGAAGAAACAATGGAGCAACACACTGCTGAGGCGTTGGCTCATAAGAGCCCTGCCGGCGGTTTAGATGGGTGAGGGGGGACGGATATACGGCGTGATGGACGGAGGCACGCCGACGTTTCCGCTACCCCAGCCACCCGCGCGATCTTCTTCTCCATAAGTTGCGACGTTACGAAGTACGAGTACTCCGTACACGCACGGGCATCGTCCGCCGCTCAGCCGGGACAATTCCAGGCGTCGTCTTGACACAATGAGCCTCGCGACGAGGAGCAGGTCGTTGCCGACGGTCGGGGCCAACGGCCGCGCAGCATTGCTGGCCAGCGCGAGACTCATAGGTAAGAGGGCGCTTCTGCTTCCCTTTTGCGTCTCTTGTTGTTATCGCCGTCGCCGTCGGTTCCGTTGTGCACATCTTGCGTCACTGCCGTCGCATATGAGCCGGTTGTCGATGCGTCGGAGCCGTCCATGGAACGAGAACGAGCGAGCGTCTTCCGCCAAGCGGCACAGCGGCGGTGAAGGAGCCCTCTCCGTATTGCTCTCCAGCTCGGCGCTCCACACCGAGAGAGCACACCGAGAGGGAACCCTGTGCCCGTGGTACATTTGGTCGTGTCACGGCGTGCCATGAGGCTCGGGGACCTCCGGAAAGTGCTGGCTGGGCTCCCTGACTCTTCCGAGGGTCTCGTCGTGGATAAGAGCTTGAGCCAGCCCGCGCCTCTTCTTCTCCATGCTTCTCTATTTTCTCATTCTTAGTTTATCCCTCGCTCCGCACGCTTTTGAGCCCCTATTGACGGCTTGTGCAAACAGCCGCCGTCGCTACCCCGCCAAAATCGCAACGTCACCGCCAGCCACCCCACCACCTCCTGTCTCACTCCTACAAGCAACAACATCAACAACGCCGCCACTCGTCGACCATGAGACTAACCATCGACAACATCAACCCCAACGTCCGGCGCGCCGAGTACGCGGTGCGCGGCGAGCTGGCCGTCAAGTCAGAGGAGTTCCGCGCGCGATTGGCCAAGGGCGACGCTAGCCTGCCCTTCCAGCAAGTCATCTCGGCCAACATCGGAAACCCCCAGCAGCTCGATCAGAAGCCCATCACCTTCTTCCGCCAAGTCTGCAGCCTGCTCGAGAACCCGGAGCTGCTCAAGAACGAACAGGTCCTGATCAACGGCCTCGGATACAAGACCGACGTCATTGAGCGTGCCAAGCTGCTGCTCAAGCATGTGGGCTCCGTCGGCGCCTACAGCGCCAGCAACGGCGTGCCGGCCATCAGGGAGAGCATTGCTGCTTTCCTCGAGAGTGAGTGTCTCTTTGTCTCTGTCATGGATGCCACGGGCGAGTCGATGACATCCCATGCTAACCACCCGGCCCGTTGCAGAGCGCGATGGCTTCCCGGCCAACCCTGCCCACATCTACCTCTCCGGTGGTGCCTCCTCGGGCGTCAACACCCTCCTCAACGTCATGTGCGCCGACAAGTCCACGGGCATTCTGATCCCGATCCCTCAGTACCCCCTCTACACCGCAACCCTCTCGCTCCTCAACGCCACCTGCGTCCCCTATTACCTCGACGAGTCCAAGGCCTGGGGCACTGACCTCGACGCCATCAAGAAGTCCTACGAGAAGGGCAAGGCCGACGGCCTCGACATCCGCTGCATCGTCATCATCAACCCCGGCAACCCCACCGGCGCCTCCCTCGCCGAAGAGGACGTCCGCGCCGTCATCGACTTCGCCGGAAAGAAGAACCTAGTCGTCATGGCCGACGAGGTGTACCAGACCAACGTCTTCGTGGGCAAGTTCCACAGCTTCAAGGGAGTCCTGCGCAAGATGCAGAAGGAGAACCCCGGCCAGTACGACGCCGTCGAGCTGGTCTCTCTCCACAGCATCTCCAAGGGCATGGTCGGCGAGTGCGGCCACCGCGGCGGCTACTTTGAGCTCGTCGGCTTCGACCCCGAGGTCGAGGCTAACATCTACAAGTTTGTCTCCATCATGCTCTGCGCCCCCGTCATCGGCCAGTGCCTCGTCGAGCTCATGGTCAACCCGCCCAAGCCCGGCGAGCCGTCGTACGAGCTCTACAACAAGGAGTATAGTGGCATCCACGAAGGCCTCCGCGAGCGCGCCACGGCCCTGCACAGCGCCTTTGCCCAGATGGAGGGCGTCGAGTGCGCCGAGCCCCAGGGCGCCATGTACCTCTTCCCCACCATCCGCCTGCCGCAGAAGGCCATAGATGCGGCGGCGGCCGAGGGCCGCTCTGCCGACGAGTTCTACTGCATGCGCCTGCTCGAGGCGACGGGCATCTGCGTCATCCCTGGCTCCGGCTTCGGACAGGCCGAGGGCACGCTGCACTTCCGGACCACCTTCCTGGCGCCTGGCACTGAGTGGGTTGGTAGCATCGTTCAGTTCCACAAGGAGTTTATGGACAAGTACAGGTAGAGGGTACATGGTGAACCTGACAATGGGTGAAGTCAGAGAATCTTTTTGGGCAATGAGCGTTTAGCGTAGAGGTGCGCATGATTGGCAAAGGTGTGGAGAGATTAACGGGTTTCATAGATCACCACTGCATATATAGTCCTAGAGACATAAAAAAAGCCCCTGGAGACCGGCCAGGCGGATGAACATTCTATTAGGGATAACAAGGCCCCGAATGGTGATCGCGCCACAAAATCCAGGGCGTGCGCTTCTACGGACGGACGTCTGCGCGCCTGAGATTCGCCGGAACCCAAGGTTTATATGAACAGCCAACATAGAGTCAAGCGAAATCCGATTATCAGCTGGTTTTGCTTTATAGTTACCCATCTTGGCTGTCTAGCTAAATCTTTACGTTCGCTCTACGATATAACTTCCGTCTCACTAATATAGGCTACCTCGTCGCCCTCGCATACCTCTAAAACGATCTACTCGGGATTAAGACTCGGGATTAAGATGCTTTGGTAACCTTGATGAGCTGCAGGCGCGGCTTCTATTTGAGTGCCTCCTTGTTTTCTTCGTTTCGTAAACGGAAGTTCTGGATGACCCATCTGTGTCTTCCGATCTCGGCCATTGTATTCAGCAACAGCTCATCTAAACTTCGTATCCTACAGCGGGCCAATGATACCTGTAGTCCGGCGGTCTGGTTGTTACAAGCTAGTGTCGACGCAATGTTCCATACGCATTCCCGGCCACCACTCCCTTGTGACTCCCTCTCCCCGTGAACCCACCTACGCCCTCTCGCTGCCCCTCAACCGAACAGCCTGGCCGTACTTTTGCAGTTTGGTGATGAGCTGGTCGCCCTGGCGGACGACGTCCTGGTACTGCTTGTTCTTGTCATCGGGGCGGTTGGTCTCGATGACGCCTTTTCCAGAAACGCGGTCGATGGTGCAGGGGATGCGGCCCGCGGCAATGAACTTGGCGAGATCACTGGAATCTCTGTGAGTTTCTAGGCACAAACGGGGAGTTGAGGGAGTCAAGAAGGCTTACCGGTCGAGGAAGTCCACGGTGACGCCAAAGTCGCTGGCCATGCTCTCGAGACCGACAACGCGGTAGCTCTGCAACAGCTGCTGGTAGGCGCGGAGGCGCATCTCGCGGATGAACCAGTTCTTGTGTTCGTGGAGGTAGCGGTCCTGGTTGAGGAACTGCTCCTCGACGTCGGCGAGGGACTGGAAGAAGGTCTTGTAGTTGCCGTTGTAGAGGCTGCTCACCAGCAGGGCCAGCGGGCTGAAGTCGATGGCCATCTCCGCCTCGGGCTGCTCCGTGCTAGATCCCAGGATAGCCAGGTTGACGGGCCTAGCAGTGGCGGCCTGGGGAGCCTGGTCGCCCGCAGTATCGTCGGCGCCCGGGCCGGCGCTCACGGCGCCGCTTAAGGCCAGCAGCTTATCCTCGCCGTCGCCCATGATTGCCTTGATCTCGGGTGCATCGACGACCTTGGACTTGAAGTCGACGCGCTTCAGCGACACGGAGCCGGCCAGCACAGAGTAGACGACAAGACTAGAGTATGTGCAGAGTTCGTAGCTGGTAAAGGTGGACAGGGAGTCGAGCAGGAGGGGTGCGGCGAGGTTGTAGGAGCGGACGGTGAGGAGATGCAGGCCCTCGTAGGCCTTGAGTCGGTTTCGGCGGTCCCAGTCGCCGCCCGATTCGACGAGGGTCTTTGCTCGCTCGACGTGCTTCTTGACCAGGGGCTTGTCGCCGTAGAAGAGACCCATGCGTATTATGGCGAGCACGAGGTCAATCTTAGTGCCCAGGATTCCCGTCTTTTCGAACACGTCCTCATACGCCGCAATCGCCTTGTCCTGTGCACGAGTTAGTGACATGTCGAACAGAATGTAGGGCAGCGGTTAATGTATACCTTGTCGCCCACTCGTGCCCAGAACTCTGCCCGCTTGCCCTTAGCCGCCTGGACCTCCGTGTCTCCAGCCTGCTCGACGGCCTCGTCCTCCTCCTTCTGAAACTCGGCCAGCTGCTTCTCGTTGTCGTCCTTGAGCCTCGAGTAGAGCGCCTCGTCCCAGGGCAGGTTGACGTTCGTGGTCGAGGCCTTAGCCGCCACCATGCCGATCAGGCTCGACTTCCTGCTCAACGGCTTGCCCGCCGACGCCCCGCCCTCGCCAACTGCGTTCAGGATGCCGTCGATGGGGTGTGCGAGATATCGATAAAATGGCGCCATCTTGTCTTCGGCGATGGCATCCTGCAGGGCCTTGACGGCGGCCTGTTGGGCCGCCCTCGTGGCGTAGGCGTTTGTGAGGGCGAAGACATGCTGGGAGAGCGGCAGCAGGGGCCACTTGGCGTATTGAGGATCTGATCCCATGGCTACGGCAGGGGGGATCTGACGACGAACTGAGTTGTCTTTTGCGGCACTGGCGAGAGTCCCGGGAGGTTCGTCGCGGGATGAGATGTTGGATTGGAATTTGGGATGATGGGATGATGACGAGAGCTGGTGGGAGCTCGTTGGCGAAGAGGCAGGCTGGAGCTGGTTGGTCCAAGCGCCAAGCGCCGCAAGGCTTCAGCACATACGAGTACGCACGAGCGAGTCCACCGCCCCACAGTGTGTGCTTGGATCAACTTCTAAGCCTGACCTCCAGCGGCACCGCTCGCCAACCTTACTGCTTTGCACGAGAACCAGTTTCGCCATGGCCGAACACGAGAATGGCGCAGCGGCCGAATCAAGCACCGGCCCGGCTGTCAAGAAAAACAACAACAAGCGTCCCGCCGAAGACGAAGCCCAGGATGATCTGCCTCAGCCGTACGACGCGAACTCGCTGCAGCCCGCAAAACGACGCAACGTCTCGCCCTCCGAACAGCCACGCAAGCAAAAGCGCCCAGGGGCGCGCGCGCGCATCTCCGAACCCGAGCGAGAGGCCATCCGGCAGCGCCAGCTCGAGCGAGACCGCGTGGCTGCTGCGGCCGAGGCTGCCTCGACGGAGCAGAACAGAGGGCGCGGGGTGCACGACGTGGTGAGGCAGCACTACAACAGTGTGCCGGAGCGAGGGCGAGACTGGAGGACGAGGGACAGCAAGATTAAGGGGTTGCGCGTCTTCAACAATTGGATCAAGAGCTGTATCATCCAGCGGTACTCGCCCGACGAGGATCACTCCCCTGGGTCGCGTGAGACGGGGCGCTCCAGCGGCAAGGAGCTCCTGGTCCTCGACATTGGGTGCGGAAAGGGCGGTGATCTGAACAAGTGGCAGCAGGCGCCGCAGCCAATCCAGCTCTACGTCGGCCTCGACCCCGCCGACGTGAGCATCGAGCAGGCCAGGGAGCGATACAGGAGCCTGGCCTCGCGCGGCGGCCGGGGAGGTCGCGGGGGGCACGGCAGGGGACGGCCCTCGCGCCTCTTCGACGCGCGCTTCCACGTCAAGGACTGCTACGGCGAGAGCATCGAGGACGTCGACATCATCCAACAGGTCGGCTTCGACCCATCGCCCATGAACCGCCGCGGCTTCGATGTCGTCAGCATGATGTTCTCCATGCACTACGCCTTCGAGTCGGAGCACAACGCCCGCAACATGCTGCGCAACGTCGCTGGCGCTCTCAAGAAGGGCGGCCGCTTCATCGGCTGCATACCCAACTCGGACGTCCTCGGCGAGCACGTCCGCAAGTTCAACGAAAAGGCTGCCGCAAAGAACAAGGCCGAGGCCGAAGCCAATACCGACAAGCAAGACGTCGCGACGACGCCTCCGACGCCTTCCGCTCCCCCCGCCGAGCCCGAGGACGGCGAGGTGGAAGAGGGCGAAGCTGAACCGACGGCCGAATGGGGCAACTCCATCTACCGCGTCCGCTTCCCCGGCAAGACGCCCGGGGACGGCGTCTTCCGCCCGGCATTTGGCTGGAAGTACAACTTCTTCCTCGACGAGGCTGTCGAGGAGGTGCCCGAGTACGTCGTCCCGTGGGAGGCGTTCCGCGCACTCGCCGAGGACTTCAACCTCGAGCTGCAGTTCCACCGCACATTCCCCGAGATCTGGGAGGCGGAGAAGGATGACCCCGAGCTGGGCCCGCTGAGCGAGCGGATGGGGGTGCGGGAGAGGGGCGCCGGGCCGTTGCTTGTGTCAGATGAGGAGATGGAGGCGTCGAGCTTCTACATTGGCTTCTGCTTCTACAAGGTGTAAATAAAGCTTTTTCGTTCCGAACCAGGGTGAGTCATGCATGGGGCATTGTATGTGGATATTAGACGGGATATTAGAGGGATACGAGAGAGAGAGAAAAAGAAAGCCGCTGCCAAACGTATTGCCCAAGTGACGCTGTACGTTTTGCATTATGATCATTATGTTGTCTTTATACTAGAAGCAATGGTAGTGTGGGGAGTTGGGTATCAAAAACGACTGCGACAACTCCTCGCCATGCAAAGAACTCCTCCCTCTTCCCTCAAGTAATATTGCAACACCGCTTATCCATAACGCACCCAAACGCAACTGTTGATTACTAAAGAGGGGTATTCCAGTGCCGTGACGAACAGCTCCGAAGCAATCGGAACTTGCTGTCGAGAGAAGCGGAAATGAGAGGGGGGTTGCTCTAGGCCGCATTCGTCGATCGTCGCCAGATCATCACGGCCGCAATGGCGGCGCAGGCTGTCGCTCCCAGAGCCATGTAGAGGCTTGTCCGGTCCGGGGCTTCTTCCTCAGTCTTGGGGAAGCCAAGGCTGGGGTTTGTCGCCGTCTCGGCGAGGGCAACAAAGAGCTCGCTGATGCTGTTCCAGGTGACGCTCACATGAAGGGGGTGATTCATGTTGAGCGACGAGGTATACTGGTCGGGCTGGAGCTCGCTGCGCTGTGTTGTCTTGTCCTTGTCGGCCTTGAGGGCAGTATACACCGATGGCAGCTCATCAAGATGAGGGTACTTGGATCGCGCATCAACAATGTGAATGAACGAGTCCGGGTCCGACGAGTCGTAGGTATAACAGATGAGGTCGCATGATTGCAGCTTGGACTGATTCTCCAATATCGCCGGTTCCAGTTCGCCGAGTTCCTCAAATATCAGGTACACCTGCTTTCCGCCCGGGAGCTCAACGCTATTGACGGCCCGCCGGGTTTTGATAGTGGGATGGTACATGCCTTCGAAAGGACGATTCAGAAAGGCGTCAAGCAACGAGGACTTGCCGGCTCCCGGCGCGCCGATGAGGTAGCACAGGACAACGTTCCTCTCCACGCGCCCCGGGCGTCTTCTCCTCTTACGGGACTTGGTAATTTTGAGGGCGGCCGTGATAGGGTCTTTCGGGTTGGAAGGTTCAAAGCCGAGGTGAGCTAGATACTCTATCGTCGTCTTGGGCTCCAGGAATGTGGTCATGCTCCACTGAGCTAGCCAGCCCTGAAGCGTTATGTGGCCACCCTCGTTTCTGACGGTGGAGCACGGGAAAGAGGAGTCGGCCCAGGACGACGGGAGCCCGGGGGTCGGCGAGAACAGGGCCTCGAGCTCTTGATCGTTCAAGCCCCCGTCGTTGTCCTTGTCGAATAGCAGAAACATGTCGACGAAGAAGCGGTATCCAGCCGGGCTCAGCTCGGCCGACGAATGCTCGGGAACCTCAAACTTGGGGTGGAGGAACTTTTCCTCCAGACTCAGGCTGTCCGTGTAGCGATACTTGCGCAGGATTATCCATATCGTCTCATGCCTGCCCTTCTCGGCATACATCTTGTTCAGCTGCAGGAAGCCGTCCTTGTCGATGCCCTTGTCCATGTTTACGTGCGGCATGAACTTGGAAATGGACAACTTGATGTTATCGAGGTCGTCGCTCGTCAGGGGTTTGTCAAAGCAGCGGGCCTGGAAGTCACGCATCTCGTCGTCGTTTAGATAACCGTCCTGGTCCTTGTCGCATAGGAAGAAGACCCTCTTCAACGCAGCCACGCAGGCCGGCTTGAGGTGGCCCTCCTTGTAGTCGAATAGCGGAGCGATGGGATGCGTGACGGCCTTTTGGCAGAGGAAGAAGACCTCGTTGACGTTGCGGTGCTCCCGCGCGCTGGTTCGGATGCAGGAGTCGATCTCGCGGAACTCGGCCATGACGGGTAGCATCTCCTCCTCGACCACCTGGGGCGTATTCCCCTGGCCAGCCAGGTCCGACTTGTTGGCGCATAGGACGACGGGGACGTTTACACCGAGGGAGCGGAAGTAGGGCATCCAGAAAAGGGCGACTCGCTCGTAGCTGTAGTGGTCGGCGTATACGAGCAGGATGACGTTGCACTTGCGGATCTCCTTGCGCAGGGTGGTCCGATCCTGGGGTCGGGCGGAGGTGTCGACGATGGTGGTGGTGACATTTTCGGGGGTTCCGATGCTGGGCGGGATGGTAATTTGGGGCAGGACTGGCTGGATCTTGTTGCTCATGAACTGATCCTTGACTAGCGAGGCAATGAGGCTCGATTTGCCGGTGCTCTCGTCGCCGCAGACGCAGACTCGCACTGGCGATGGGCGTCAGCAATGAACAAGGGACTGCGTCGGCTGCCCGCGGGGGTCCAGGATCAGATGCCAATGTGGACATACCTGTCGCCATGCTTGTGAGGTCGGGCCTGATGTCGCAAATTTGAATAAGGGGCGTTATCGCCGAGCCATGTCCTCGCCGGACGAGTTGTTGATCCGTACAGGGCGGTGTCGGAGATGTTTGCGCCTGGTACTCCGTACTCCGTACAGGAAGAAGTTTTAACGGTGAAATGAGGAGCTTTGATTGAAGAAGCTGGGGTGCTGCCCGGCAGCTCGGGAGAGGATGCTGAACTTAAATTGCTGCTGGGCCAGGATTGGGCGCCAGCCGCGGTGTGATCTCCGTCCGGCGGAGGGCGCTAGCGACCACAACCGCCGTGGGCGGAGCTACTCGGGGGGATGATGCGCTGTGGGCGCTGATCATTGACGTGGGTGGCATCCTGTCGACATCGTTGGCTCTCAGCCATGGAAAAATGCGACGTACATGGAACAGCTCAGTCTGTAGCCGAGTCGGGGTACAGAGAAGGCAAAGACGGCAGATGTTGCAGGACAAATATTCCAGAAGCAAACGCCGCCGCGAGACAACGCCGCCGCGAGACAACGCCGACTCCACTCCATAGATACCTGTACATCGCCTGGGCGACCGCACCGCCGGGCTCATCTGTGCGCGTCGTGTTGATCCAGACAGGAGGGTCGTGACGGAGCCAGCTTCACCTCCGCCTGTATTCTTGTTCCCGCTCCCACAGGCCTCGCTCCGCCGCCGGGGGGCGCATTCGTTGCCATCAACATGGACTCTGTTCGCCTTCATGCATGCACATTCGAGCCAGCCCGGCAGAACCAACGGACTGACGCAGTGGCGCCATTTGCCCATGCCATCCTCTCGTCCGCCGCCGGCTACTGTTACCCCACACGCAACAACAACCCCAGGTCAATTCCAACATCCAGCTCCGTAAGGATGCCAAGGCCAAGCCAACCAAGCCAACCAAGCCCACGGTCGCCGCCTCTCCGCTCGTCACTGGCTTCATCAGTCGTGGCACACGCAGTCAATCGCCGGCGTCTTAATAGCTCTTGCGTCCTCGCACGCATGCACTGACCGCGCATTCCGCTCAAGCCCCACCAGCCGCTTCGCAAGTCGCTCGGCTGGCCCCTGCGGACCACCGGCCGGCCGTCAACATGTTGTACGTACGCAGCGCAATTGACCCCGGGGCTCGAATGAGCAGTCACTGACAGGCACAGCGTCCTGCCGCCTTCCCCGCGGTATCCCGCCGCCAGTCCCTACCACCCTGGTGGCATCACCGGCATCGTGCCCATGATCGAGACGAACAACACCATATCAACTCCGACCGGCCCCGAGTGGCAGTTTCTGGTGGGAGAGGGTGAGTCGCATGGTAGACTGCTGTCGGTAGAGCGTGCGAACTGACGCTGCTACAGGAACATACGTGCTGAAGGAAGACCTACATCTTGCCACTCCCCCGCCGCATCCCTCCGAGGCCCCCATCGTCAACCCGAACCCTTTGGCGACCAACCCGCAACCCGCGACGGCAGGGTCAAAGTTGTCGCTCATAAGCCTCCATGTGCGACCGCCGCCGTTCATCTACAAGGGCCCTGCGGAGACCACCTTGTCGCTGGGCGGTCACGATTCGAGTATACAAGAACATCCGAACGAGGCACGATATTCGACCGAAGGCGGGGTGAGCAGCGAGGACGGGCGGGCAACCTCCAACAGCGACGCGCCGACTCCCTCGATTACACTTGGATATGCCCCTGCGTTTGGCCAAGGAAACGCTCTGCTGGCGCCAACGCCTGCCAAGGATGTGAACAAGAGAAAAAAGCCCAAGAACAACGTCACCAAGAGTAATTCGTCTTTCATTTCCCGAGTTATTGTCAACGAGAGCCTATCGAGACGGCTAATGGATCGACCGATCGACGGCATTTTTGCATTCGGCAACATCAACCGTGCTTTCCAGTGGCTAGATCTATCGTCCCCAAACAAGGTGCGTGCATGCGAATTCGATAATGCTAGAGTGCAGTGTCTCTAATTTGGCCCCGCAGCAAGACTACTTGACCAAGATATTATTCACGAAAGCGCATTGCCTGTGCCATGACGTCAACAAAACAACCAAGAGCGCATCGCACATTGACGTGATCATGGGCTTTTCCACAGGCGAGGTGATCTGGTGGGAGCCCATCTCGCAGCGATATACGCGCCTCAATAAAAACGTGCGACCGTAGTCCCCGAATCGGTGGACTCGTACACTAACAGGCGCAGGGCGTGATCAACAATACCCCTGTATCAACCATCAGGTGGATTCCGGGATCCGAGAATCTATTCCTTGCGGCTCACATGGATGGTTCCCTCGTGGTGTACGACAAGGAGAAGGATGACGCGCCATTCAGCCCCGAGGAGGAGGGATCCAGCGTCAATGGCAGTGACGCAGGAGATGCGTCCTATGGAACACACCACGGCAACAAGATTCACATCCAAAAGTCGGTTTACTCCAAGAACCAGAAGACGAACCCGGTGGCAGCATGGAAGCTGTCGAACCAGCGCATAAACGCGTTCGCTTTCTCGCCAGACAACCGGCATCTAGCTGTGGTCTGTGAAGACGGGACGATGAGGGTCATTGACTACCTCAAGGAGGAGTAAGTCTCCACCAATCTGGAAGATTCGACGACCTCTGGTGCTAACACATGCCCAGGCTGCTGGACCTATTCCACTCGTACTATGGCGGACTGACGTGCGTCTGCTGGACCCCAGATGGCAAGTACGTCTTGACCGGAGGACAGGATGACCTGATTTCCATATGGTCCTTGGCAGAGTCGGCGTTGGTGGCAAGATGTCAGGGCCACCAGTCATGGGTTACTGCTGTGGCGTTCGACCCCTGGCGATGTGATGATCGAAACTATCGGTTTGGCAGTGTGGGCGAAGACGGCCGCCTGTGTCTGTGGGATTTTGGTGTCGGGATGCTGTATCGGCCGAAGGTATTCGAGAGTTCAGTTGGGGCCTTGACCAGGGCAGAGAGCTGACAACGCCGTAGAACCCAGCGCGGCAACGAGGATCCGTCTCCGCGGCACCCGGAATGCCGCAGCGCACCGATTCTACCAGCCCCCTTGGCTATCGAATGCGGTCCAACTCGGGCTTGGATGGGGACGAAGAAGGAGACGGAATCTCGCATCCCGTAGAGCCGCGAGCAAGGATCCCCATGCTGCCGCCAGTCCTGGTAGGTCTTTATCCTTTGGAACACGTGAGAGTTCGATTAGCTGATGCGCTGGCGAGACCACGGTGATTGATACTCATCCCGCGTGCTGGCTGGATTTCACGGAAGACGCCATTATCACAAGCTGCAAGTCCGGTGAGTCGACTGCGCCTATTCACATGCGAGGTCGATTGGCTAACAGGGGCTCGAACAGGCCACGTCCGAACTTGGAACCGACCGGGCAAGGGGGCGGTTGCGGCGACGGAGACATGAACAAATGCATTGTTTGCTGGCGTTTGTGCCGCGTTGATTGATTTGATCGCGGGTCTTTATCGTGCTGCCGTCGATTGGCTCGCCGGAAACCGGCGGCGGGTTGAATAGGAATGGGTATTGCTGTGTGGCATGACACGGGTGGTCTGATACAATCGTCATAACGTGTAGTGATGTCCAACGACCGTTGCATGCACGCGAGGCGCGGTGAGGCAAAGAAAACAAGTCCGTCCCTACTCTTAAGGCATAAGGCACCGAGCTACTGCGGTGGCGCGATGAAGCAAGAAACGGGAGGCTGAGCTCGTTTGCCTCACCCTTGCTTCGGAGTGGATCAGCGATACGGAAGACTCCGTACTTCGTACTACGAGTACAGTACCTGATGCAGCGCAGCAGCGTCGGATATTAATACGAAACTGGGCTGAAGCCGGCGACGGTGCCCCTGGGGCGGCCGTGCCGCACAGCGCATGTAGGCTGGATCAAGCAAGCACTATAGTTACATGTGAGAGACGAGGAGCGATGTGACGAGGATGAAGCCACCCTGATGATGTGCACAACCTGGATTGTTGGGCCGGTTTGAGAGAAGGAGCGACGGCATGCGCTTTTACCATGGCGGACCGCGGCCTCGTACGTATACCCTGGCAACTGCGCCTATCTTGAAATCCCAGTGCACCAAGCGGATACTGCGGTGGGCATGGGGATGATACGCGGGAAGACGATGAAAATATGGCTCTGAGGTCACTTCCGCCGTGGTTCTACGACTAGATTCAGAGGCGCCCAAGAGAAAAAGGTGGGCGTATCAGCTTAACCTGAGCAATCCGGCTAAACTCCCGACAAGGAATTTCACGACGGCAAGAAATCTCCCATGCCTCCATCAGCCACCCTCCTTATCTCGGAGGAAAAAATATCGGGACGGATGGCAAAGGCGCAGGACGCAGTAATGAACGATATGATACGTACGAGGTCTAGTTGGTTTATGGGCAGCAGGGGTCTGTTGAAGTAAACGCGCATATCCGATGCAGCGTGACAGTGGGAATCCAGATGGATGGTGCACCATGCGGCCCACGAATCGTACATGCAGCAAAAGCACATCATCATCGGCGCTTACGCGCAGGGGACGGCGAGCGGCATCGTGCGATGCCGGCCCAAGAAGGCTTCCATCGGTGTTCGATGGGCGCACGGCGGCGGCGCCGACTTCCATTTGAGAGGCCGCGTTGGGCATGATGACGGCATACAAAAGCAGCGCAACGCACACGAGCACATGGCTGGAATGAACGCCCTGCGTCGTCGCCCCAGTTCCTGTGCATCCGAGCCCAGGACGGCTGCTTGCGAAGCGGCGACGCCAGCGAGGCTTGCCGTCGGCGTCTTGGTTGGCCGCGGCGGCGGCGGGTTGCGAGTTTGTTCCGAGGTGCTCCGTACCTGCCCAATGCGACCGACGCATGCGTTGGTAAGTCCATCCCTTGGAACGCGAATGTGAATATTTCTCAAAGCAGCCGGCCTGGATCTGCAGCATTGGCAGAAGCGTTTATCCATCCCAGGGACTCTTCGCGCGCTCTTTGCTATCGTCATTCCTGCCGAGCCGTCATTCCTATCGAGTACTCGTATTATACAGAGTTCGCACGCACCAATCAACGCCCCCCAACGAAACGGACCTGCTGGACCCTTGAGCGGCAGCCCCGCCGCTATCTTGCCACCGCGAACAGGATCTGCGACTCCGTGCTCGTGCCTGGGCGAGAACGCCCTGTCAACGAGCCGGTCCTGGACTCCTGGCAATCGGCCGCCGACTGACGTGACGGCGCGAGGTGCATGGGATGGAGGCGCCCAGCTCGTGAATAAAACTAATAATACTGGCCCACCACTCCCATCCGTCCAGCGCTCTCCCCCGACCGACCGACTCCCTCACCGTCCCCTTGGGCTGCTTCACCTGGCAGCCGATCCCCCCTCCGCCGGTATCCCTCACCGTCCCCAGCCATGCCGTCGTTTAAGCCCTTCTCCGCCGTGACGGGGCGCAACAGCTACAGCCTGTTTGACATTCGGTACGTTCGTTGATGTTAGCGGGTTGTGCGGCTAGTTCCACGGCCGCTGATGGCCCGAGCACCCCCTGTCGAATGATTTGCAAAGCGAGGCGATGCTAACCATAACCTCACCATCCATCTGCAGGCTGGACCAGGACTTCATCGTTTTTCGCGGAAACTACCATGAGTCGTCGGGCCAACCCCTCAGGGGCGTCGTCGTCATGTGTCTCTCCTCGCCGCTGCGCATGGAAGACTTGCGCCTGCGTCTAACAGGCATTCTGCGGTTATCGTACGAACACCCCCCCCCCCCCCCC
>NRSZ01000151.1:36370-55935 GCA_002901185.1 Tolypocladium capitatum
CCTGTACCTCGGTGCGATTCACATCTATCCAACGCCGACGTTCGTTCAACAGCTGGACTGACCGAAGATCAAGTACACCTGGCGTGTCGGGCCAGAAGGTCGACAAGACCACAACGATACTGTATCACCGATGGGCTCCCTTTGTCGGTACTCATGGCAAGAGCATGACGCTCCCCGCCGGCAATTATGAATATCCCTTCGAATTCACACTTCCCGGTGACACGTCTGAGAGCGTCGAGGGCATACCCGAGGCGTCGATTACATACCGCCTGAAGGCGACGGTGGGGCGAGGGAAGCTCGCGTACGACCTGCACGCCTACAAGCACCTGCGTATAATCCGCACGCTCGAGCCCGGCGCCCTCGAGTTCCTGCACACTATGAGCGTCGAGAACATCTGGCCCAACAAGGTCGACTACTCCATCGTCATCCCGCAAAAGGCAGTCGTGTTCGGTGGAACCATCAACATGGAGCTTCGCTTCACCCCGTTGCTCAAGGGCCTGGAGCTCGGAGAGGTTACGGCCAAGATGGTCGAGGTTCGCGACACTTGTATCCAGGGGTCGACGGGACTCAGCATCCGAGAGCATCGCATCGAGCGCGAGGTATCGACGTGGATTTTTCAGGTCAACCGCGAGGAGCACTGGCACGACACGATTGAAGACACGGGCCAGGAGGGCTGGGCTCTTACCAAGCCCCTGAACCTGCCCAAGAGGCTGCGCCAGTGCATCCAGGACTTGAACCACCACGGCATCAAGGTGAGGCATAAGATTAAGATCACCGTGGCCCTCAAGAACCCGGACGGTCACATCTCAGAGGTAAGCTGCATGCTCACGAATAATTGCAGCATTCACGCGGTATGCTAACGCGCGCACCTGCAGCTCCGTGCCACGCTACCCGTGTCCATCGTCATCTCTCCAAATATTGCCTTCGATGAGCACGGCAACCTCGTCAACCAGGCACCGGGCTCAGCAGGCACTGCACAGGACGTCGGTGCGATCGCGCCGCCCGGTTACGGCGATCATGTGTTGGATCAGCTGTACGAGGACGTCGACAATGCCGGCTTCCAGACCCCCGGCTTCCAGTCCGGCATCAGCAGCCCGTTGTACAGCCACTCGCGCACAGGATCGGCGGACAACCTGGCGGCCATGGGTCACAGCGCTCCAGTTACGCCAGCGGCCCTGTCGTCGCGACTGGCGGACGTTTCGCTGGATCCATCGCGGCGCAACAGGTCTTACACCTGGATGCATTCCGCATCGGGCAGGATATCGCCGACATCAGGACCCCACGGCTCCGCACCGCGATCCGAGCCGCAATCTACGAGCATAACGAGGAGCAACAGCGAAGACGGCCAGTCGAGAAGGAATTCGGTCGAACACGTGGACCTAGACGCGGCCGAGTTTGCGGAGCTCAACCGGGTGCCGAGTTACGCAACGGCAGTCCGCACACCGGCGCGACCTCGGACGCAGACTGCAAGTGGTCCTGTACCGGACTACCAAACCGCCCTCAGCGCCCCACGGACGCCGCCGGCGACGGATGTCGCGGCCGAGCAGCTTGCCCCCATCTCCGAGGATGCCACCGGCGAGGATGCCACCGGCGATGGACGTGCCCATGGCAGCGTTGACCGGACACATTCCAATGATTCTCAGGCGGGGCTGGCACTCAACCTGACAAGAGACCAGGCCCTATGAGGCAAATCTTTTGCACGACTTGCAAGCGTTTTCTTTGTTCGAGGCAACTGGCATCTGCGACACGGATCAGGGGCGTTTTGGATACCTTGCACATACACGAGTCAAGTACAATAATCTTATAAGCGGATTGGAGGATACGTCAAGCGCCACTCCACGATGCACTCTTTTTGGGATCGAGGCGGATTCAGATTGGGCTGTTGGGTGCTTTTGGGTCCTCTGGCAGGACGAAGGAGAGAATCGAGGCAGACAAAGGCGGATGGTTGCGGCAGGCGTCCTGACTTGTACGATAATACCCACCAGAGCGCATGGAGACGGGAGAAATAGCAAGGGCCTTTTCCGATTTCCATGGACGGCAGGGCCCATGCAGAGGCATCGTTCATCGTCGGACCGTGGGATGCTCTGGCGCTAATGTGAAGAACGGCGGGGCCGAGCGTCGTTGGAGATTAGCAGGGCGCTGTTGACGTCACGGCCCGGGACCAGGCGCTGCCGCGCTGCAAGGGCTGGAGAAGCTCCAAGGATCCGGAAGGGTCGCGAGCACCATCGTGGCGACGGCGACGGCGGCTGCAAAAACGCATCCACCTCGTCTTCTTTGCCTTGTCCGTTCTGCTATGCGTTTGCCACGACGGACATCAGTAGAGACGTTAGCTGAACCCGATGCTACCCTGTCGCCATCTGGGCCTGGACCCCTCTCTCTCTGCCCGGGCCCGCAACCTCCTTCTGGGAGCTCAGAGGACCGGTTCTCATAGCCGGACTCACCGCCAACCTCTCCCACCGTCTGGGCTGTGATCTTTGCCTCCCTCACTCCGCCGGCAGCCTCTTCTTGTCTCTCGCCGGCCCACCGCAGCAATACCAAACAACCCCGACCCTCTTGCGACCATGACTTCCGCGACTTCGCCAATCTCGAAGCTGCCCTCGCACGCGGCTACGGGCCTGAGCGCCTCCACCGAGGATGCTGTCCCCGACTTTGACCCCACGACGGTAGGTGGCTCGAGGACCTGCAGGACAGTATGAGGCGCATCGCATCATGGCTGATGTTGTGCTGGTGCAGACTGCCGGCCTGCTCGCCGAGCGCCTGCAGGCGTGGAAGCACGCCGTCGGATACCTCGAGGACTACGTTGCCGCCATTGAGAAGATCCACGGCCGCCACGCCAAGGAGTATGAGAAGGCCCTCAAGGTGAGACGACGACGCCAGCTCCCTCCATGAGAGAACAGCGAATGACGACTGGCTCTAGACCATCTCGAACCCCCTCCGCGAGGGCCACCACTTTGACCAGAGCCTCGGCGGCGTGGCCGGCTTCTTCGAGAACATGCGCTCCAACACCCAGGCCATGATCAACACGAACATGGAGACCGAGAAGAGCATCAAGGGTTCCGTCCTGCCCATCCTCGAGCGCCTGCACAAGGAGATCAAGCACAAGGCCAAGGAGCTCCAGGGCGGTGCCCAGAGCGGCGCCAAGGAGGTGGAGAAGCTGCGCAACACCACGCAGAAGCACATCGAGCTGCTCGGCCAACAGACTGCCTCGTTCGACTCGACCGGCGGCAAGCTCAACGGACACGATGACCCGTACGTCATCCACCGCGGCGTGCTGCACCGATTGAGCAACCAGGTCGTCGCCGAGAACAACCACAGGAACGATCTTATCGCGGTGCAGAACAACTTCAGGTCCTTCGAGTCGCACACCCTCGAGGTGATCCAACAGGCCATGGAGGCGTTTGTCCAGCTCGCCGGCGGCCAGGGCGAAAAGATTCGTGCCTTGTATGGCGACATGCTCGGCACCATTCAGTGCGTCCCCAGGGACTATGAGTGGACCAACTTCAGCCACCGATGCTCCGACCGGCTGGCCAACGCCAACGAACCGGCTCGTTCCGTCGAGGCGATCCAGTTCCCTAACATGGAGCATGCCTCGACCAAGCCCCTGATCGAGGGGTCGCTGGAGCGCAAGTCACGGAACAAGCTCTCGTGGGGCTACTCGTCGGGCTACTACGTCGTGACGCCCTCCAAGTTCCTGCACGAATTCAAGGACTCGGACGACACTCGCCAGGACCCCAAACCCGAGCTGTCCATCTACCTCCCCGACGCCGTCATCGGCACCCCGAATGGCGAGAAGTTCAACGTCAAGGGCAAGGACAAGAGCAAGACGATCAGCAGCAAGCTCACCGGCAACGCCGAGCTGGCGTTCAAGGCGCACACCGCGGCGGACGCACAGAAGTGGTTCCAGATCATCCGGACTGTCTGTGGCGCCACGGGCCCTGTCGAGCCCAGCTCCCCCGTCCCCGGCTCTCCCGTGGCCGCCTCGCCGGTGGTAGCCTCGCCGGTGGTAGCCTTCCCAGCTGCGGCCACCACCGCCTCCGACGAGAAGGCCGGGAACAATCTGGCAATGAACTTGCCCGTCGCTGAGACGCCTGCCCAGGGGCACAAGGCGCAGGAGGCTGGCGTCACGGGCGGTGAGGCTGCTCACCCCCCTGCGTCGACCCCTGCCGCGGAGAAAAAGCCTGAGGCTCCGTGAGTGAGGCGGACCAGACACTAACATTCGCCTATCATTCGCCCTGTTTCGATGAAGGAGCGATGCTGTGGACTTTCAGAATGGTGTTGTGGGTCATGATTCGGGTTCTGACAACATGATGCTGGGCCTGTTTGACTTCCAAGTCTATATCTAAAATACATAATCTCTCTCGTCTTAATTCGTGATTTCTGCAAGTACGGCACGTCGTCCCAAGGCTTCACCGCCGTCGAGCTCGCCTCCCTGTGAGCAGTCACTGCCTTGGCAACTTACCATCTCGCCTCCCAGCTTGTGCGATGGTCACCGGGACGCGTGTTGCCAAACAGGTGTATAACTGCCGAGCCGCTTGGCCACCCCCAACCAACAACAGTGCGCCACGCGTGTGACGCCAACAATTTACACACACGTGCATCTCGATTTGCACGAACCAGTTTGTCGAGCCCAAGTACTTTTTCTACTTTCCGGTCCTCTTTATTCCCTCTACTTTCCAGTTACTTTCCCCCGCGTTCCCTTCCTACGGATTTCTATGGCTGCGATCTACATAACCTATAGTGCTTATTATCCATGCAATGTTACGGCGCCGACACCTAGGTTGAATCGGTATTGTACGGGACCAAGGGTAGACCTACCGCGAGTGCAAATGGAGGCGTGCGTCTGTGCAAATAATAGTATGACTTGTGTGTTTTTTTTCTGCACATTTCGCTCGGTTGGACTTCAACGGGCGCCGCTTGGGCTAGAAGCCTTGCGGCCTGGGCGGCTGCCTTTGCCCGGATGGACAGGCAACGCCCCTGGGTTGCCTCGCGAAGAGGCGGTGATGTGACGAGATGGCGGGACGGGGGGGAGGGAGATGTGCTGGGACTGCGGCGTAGAGAATCATGAGCTCATAAACATAACCCACGGGTGTCGCTCTCTCTTCACGGCCGTCCTGCTGTACGCCCGCGTGACAGGCGGCCCTCCATGGTAGCACCCCCATCCACCATGACGAAGCCCTGGGAGACACACCGCACGGAGATAGTCCAGCTGTACGCCCAGCACACGCTCGAGGTCGTCATGACGGTCATGCGCACGCGATACAAGTTCGACGCTTCGTACGGCCCCTCCCCCCCGGCGATGAAGCCGACCATGTACTGACGGGGCCGGCATCATAGGAGACGCTCGTACATGGAGTACCTTGCTAGATGGGGCGCCCGCAAGTACAGGAGAAAGGGCCGGCAGGTGGTCGTGCACAACTCTCAGACCGACGAGGCCAACGGCGGACAGGCGAAACACGACGCCGAATCATCATCCAGCCAGGCGCCGTCGCAGAGCACCCAGCTGCTCGTCCTGCCGTACACCTCGCACTCGAACCACATGCCCGCCTCCGAGGCATCGCACGGCCTGCCTACGGACCCCCACCATCAGCATCTGGAACACGTTGCGGCGCAAGACTGGGAATACTTCCACAGCGCCTGGTCGGTCCAGGAGACGTCCATGCAGGAATACGACCCCAATATGGACGTCACGCAGCAGTAAGCCAGCCGCCCTTGTGTTGCATGCTGCCGAGCCACGGCTTACATTTCCCAGGTATCTTGCCGCCGCACAGCAGCCGCCACCTGGTGTAAGTGCGAGCCACAAAGGCCCGGCACCTGTGGACGACGGTGGACAGGCCAGCGGACCGTCATATCACGGGAACCATCCATGACAACCCATCTCTCCCACCGAAATACAGGCCCGTTGCCCTCATCGATGGGCCGGCTCGGACTCGGAATGAGGTTCGCCAAAACCAAAAGAGTTGGCATGTCAATCGCACGCGATGAGGGGACCGGAAACAAAAGCGTATAGATCACGTAGACTTGGGTCAAAACGATAAGGAAACACGGCAACTTGTTTGGGATTATAAATTATTGTTTATTTTGAACCACTTCGTAGTCATTACTAGAATGTAAACGTCACTGCCATGATCGTGAGCCAGACCATGGTCGTTTCTTGCCATGTCAATCTCGACTGCAAGCCGGCGTCCTGAAGTCGAATACTGCAACATACCTAGCATCCGCAAGGGCGTCAAGTAGCCTCAGCGACACGTTTCAAGTCTCCAAATCTTATTGCCAATTAGCACACACTCAAGTGACCAATCGTTCCAGCAAAGTAATGGACAGCAACAAGTGTCAGAGGAAGGTGCCTTGTCACAGGCGATATCATCAATGCATATGGCTAAGTTGACCGTCGTGATAATTATGCATCATGTAAAGATAAAGAAAGTCGACAAGGAGACGTTCACTAACCTGGAGGTGACTTTGAACGCTCGACCAAGGCAAGATCGTCAAGTACTTTCAACAGGTCAGCTCGAGGAATCACAAGAGATTTCGCGACGTGGTTGAGAATGGTCGTCGGGTCAGAAGAACATGCGTAATGATTTGTCTTCGTCGCGTGAGCTCAGACATATGCTTGTCATTTCATTCGCATTCATCATGAAAGGCCAGGTGCTCGTTGGTAACGAGAGATGCGAGGGCAACTAACCAGTCCGCATGTAGTTAACCTATTGTCGTCTGTTAGCAGCGTGCCACAGCGATAGAGCTCTCGACAGCGTGAGTGATGGGTAGGCAGAATCAGGTAAGGCATGAATGGTAAATAAAGATAGTGTCAGCATCGAAAACTCGAATAAGACTCGTCATCTGAAGTCATCATCTAAGGTTGGCGCCAAAGTAACGTGAAAAATGGACCTACCACATGTTGAGCCTGATCAAGCATTGCTAGTATCGCACAATCACGGCGATGCAAGACCACAGACACTATTGCCGGTGCATTAGCCACCTGCCATGTATTATGTCGACCATATGTGAGGGGAAATCGTCTCGAATCAGTGGGCGAGGTTTTCTAGGCCTGCCGCAAATTGGCTTCTCGTACTCATGTGATATTTTCGGAGCCCAGTGCCGCTTCATCATGCAAGGTCGCGAGAGAACGGGGTGGATGTCGATGAGGCATACCTTGTCTGGTGATCTCGAGGCGAAAGGTCAGCCAATGCTTCAGCAAAGAAGGGCAGCATAAGAACAGTGGTAGGAGGGGAACAATCAGAAATAGCCATTTGATATCATCAATGTAAAAACTCAGCCGGTAATTTCCAGCGTATATTGATACGAAAATGATCATCATGAACCAAGCATCGACAGACGAGAAAAAAGGTACGTACCAAATGTTGGGTCATTGACCTGAATTAGCCGACGCCATTCAGGGCCAAGCTCTCTAGAGCATCGTTCAATTGGTCATCCACTTGGCGACGCGAAGCTGTAGAGAAAGGTTAGCCCAAGCTTTTCTTTTCCATGCTCGGCTGCAAAAACGCGGACAAATTCCCATGTCGATCATTCAGACTGACGTGTAAAAAGTGAGTCGTCATTCCATAAGGTCAGAGACTCTAGTTTGCGGTTTGTGGTGTCATCAGGAAGGAGGTGGAAGGGCGGGCAAAAAGGATGCAGAAACTTACCTGAAGCTTTGGAGGTTGGTGAAGGAAGAAGACAGCAAGAAAAAAGCTGCGGGAACAAAATGTAGGTGGATGTGGAGACGGTGGAGCGAGTTGGGAAAAAGTTCACGTAAGCAACCTAAGTCACGGGGTCTCGTGTGAAAGCGTGCAAGGGGCTTCGATAATGGGGGGTGGATGAGGCGCGGCCCAGGACATCGACCGTGATTCCTGCCTGATTGCGCTGGGATTTTCTTGTGTGCAATTCCAGATGCCTGAAATAGCAGAAGGTGAGTGCATTTCAGACTTTGCGGCGACTTCAAACCGCTGACTCCGACTACAGTCGCCCGCATCGTGCACTTCCTCCGGCTGCACCTGGTCGGCAAGAAGATCGCCAATGCGTCTGCCATAGACGACGGCAATGTCTTTGGCAAGGTCGGCACCAGCGGTGCGGCAGTCGAGGCAGCTCTGAAGGGCAGAAAGGTACGATGACTTCCCGACGTTGAGCGTCTATACAGTCTAACATCTCCAGGTTGTCTCAGCTGGCAACCTGGGCAAGTACTTTTGGTGAGTGACAGTGAACACGGCGGCTGTGAACTGTGCTTATTGTACAAAGGATCACTTTGGACAAGCCTCCGCACCTGGTGATGCATTTTGGCATGACTGGTAAGTTGCCTCCTACTGTTATGCTACCCAACTGCTCACATACATACCAAGGCTGGATTCACGTACGGGGCGAGAAGACGGCCTACACGAATTATTACAAAAAGATGAAAGATAGCGAGGTCGAGCAATGGCCGCCCAAGTTTTGGAAGTTCCAAATCACGACAGAAGGAAAGCCCGCAGTAGAGGTTGCCTTTACCGATGCCCGGAGGTTTGGTCGAGTGCGACTGGTGGAGTGTCCCGGGGATGATATCAGGAAACACTCGCCCCTCGTGGAGAACGGCCCGGACCCCGTAATAGACACAGAAGTTTTCACGGAGGAGTACTTGCGGGGCAAGATGAAGACCCGCCACGTCCCCATCAAGGCCTTGCTCTTGGACCAAACCATGATCAGCGGCATCGGAAACTGGGTGGCCGATGAGACCCTCTATCATGCCAAACTCCATCCAGAGCAGTACTGCGACGACTTTGGCGACAAGGAGATCGCAAAGCTGCACGAGTCCATCCGGTACGTGTGCCAGACGGCGGTGGACAAGCTCGGCGACTCGGATGAGTTTCCCAAGCACTGGCTCTTCAACCACCGGTGGGGCAAGGGCAAAAAGGGTGATTTGGCCAAGCTGCCGAATGGCGAAAAACTCGCCTTCATAACAGTCGGCGGGCGGACGAGCTGCTATGCCCCTGGAGTGCAGAAGAAGACCGGCCGGGTGGTGCCAGGTGCAAAGGCCGAGCCTATCAAGGCCGAGCCGGACAAGGTTGCGGTTGTCAAGAATTCACGGAAGCGAAAGACTGCGCCCAAGACTGAGGCCGAGGAGGACGACGACCCGCCTGCGAAGAAAAAGCACACGAAGCAGGCGAAAGAAGAGGAGAAGGAACGGGTGCCCGAAGTTGACTTGTCCGCTGGACGAAGGCGATCTACTAGGCTGAGGACGTGACATACGGGTATATGGGTAAATTTGCATGCTAGTAGAAGAAGAAAGAGTCCCCCTATTTTCGAAGAGCTCTGGGTAACGGCAGGGAACAGCAAGGAACTGGGGAAGTAATATGGGGCGAATACAAGATCAGGGCCTTCGCACACCAAAGGGATTACAGGTCTTATTTCGGCTACGACATCTTTGACTTTGATGGATCTGTTCGCTCTCGTGTCGCACGGGACAGATGGTCTAGATGGTCTAGATGGCCCGTTCACGACACACTCACGAGCCTCATGTCACGGACGAAACTCATGCGCCGCTCATGCCGTTATCGATTTTCCGCCGTGTAGAGGCACCACACTAGCCAGACTCCATTCTCCTCAAACATTAGAGCCCAATGTCTCTGAGTCGGCTCCGTACAGTGCAAACGCTACAACGACATTCCTTCATCTCCTGCCCGCCCAAGAGCACGATGTTTCCAAAACGACAAAGCGTTACCCCGTGCCTCATAGCGACGAGGTCTGTGCATCTATACTTTGTAGAGCCGTGGCTCATCAAAACGACAGTACAGTCATCGGCGCTCCGTCCCGACATCCAAATATCTCTCCGGCCCAAAACGCCGTTACATGGGGGTATCATAGATGCCTAGTAGCAGCGATGTATCGACCGACGACAATGCCGTCGAGACCCGTCACATGCGCTGAGGAAAACCGGACAAAAGAAAATGGCAAATTGTGTCAACGTCGCTCAGTTGACTTCGACGTGAAACCCGACCGCGTAGTGAGAGCCGGATGCATCCATGTCAATGGGGACGATGCTGACGACGTTCTTGAAGCGCTGTCCATTCTTCTTGAAGTTAGTGAGCTTCAGCTGGATCTCCTTGCGAGCGTGAACCGCCCGTCGCATCCGACGAACTGCAGCTTTGTCGGCGCATGAACCCAACTTTGCTGGGATGGCCTTGCCTCCGCCAGAGGATTGAAGGAAGCGACAGTTGCGGCCGAGGACCTCGGCTCTTGAGTAGCCAGTCAGCTCGCAAAAGGAGTCCGAGGCGTAGACGATGGGCTGGTCGGGAAGGTCGAGGTCGCACAGAGTGAGCGCGACGGAGCAGTCTACGGCGCCCAGTTCGATTTGCGGGTTTGGGCGACCCGTGACGCGTAGCTGATGTGCAGATTTGTTAGGACCGGGGCCTTGAATTAATCAAACGGAGGTATCAAGCAGCACAGACGGGGGGTCGTCGAGGCTCGACACAAGCCCGGTGAAGGAGAGGGGAGGGGCATTTACCAGAATGCTGATCATGTCATAGCCGCTGGCAGAGTAAAGGCCAGGGTACATGACGGGATCCTCGAGTTGCCGCCACTCGCTTCGGGGGTTGCCCTCGGATTCCGTCATGTGCTGGCTGGGGAACTGATACTTATATGGGACGTGACGTCAGCCACGGAGCTCTCTGTGCCATACGGCACGGCATATCAGCAAGACAGCACGGGGCACTTACATCCAGAGCATGCATCTCCCATGGATTCATTGGAGGCGGACCCTTGGACGCCATGGCAGGAGAGATGGCGTTGCCGGTGATGGACGGTTTACTGGACGAGGATGCTGAGAGGCGGGAGAGAATGGGAGAGAATGGGAGAGAATGGGAGAGAACGAGAGAGGATCGAAAAAGAAGAGAAGCACGAGCGGGTCGAGCCGAGATGGCTTAGATATACTCTAGGACGGCCCAAGTCCACTTGCGTTTGAATCTCAGGAGCGGACGCTTCGGATCATGGCATCCAAGAGATCTGCGCCTACGGGGCAAGGACGTGGACCTGTGGCGCGAGCTTAGATCGATATTTCTGCGCGGACATGATGGGATATATCGTATTCAAGAGAGTGTGGCATTTCACGCAGGTACTAGGCGTGCCGATGAGGGCGCGCGCCCTGGCTGGCTGGCGCGTGAAACGGAAAGCTCGCGGGACAGGCCCCGAGCAGCCGGCCCCGAGCAGCCAAGCGTGCCCAGCGTCCCCGGTGCCCTTCAAGTTCTGCCATGTCTGGCCCATGGCAGCGGGGGGCAGGGCAGTGCTGGGCCATGGAAGCCGTGAGATCGCAGGCGTCGTCGGGAAGACGTGGTGATCGGGGGACTCGGGGCGAAGCCAGGCCCACTCTGCAGGGACAGGCTAACAGGCGGGCGTTGGGCTGTCGGTCGTACTCGTCGGCTGCAGCAGGCTACGGTACGAAGTAGGCCGCGGTAGGCTGCTAGCACAAGGACGCCGGAAGACTAGTGCCGGCGTGATGGGGCCCAAGCACGGAGTCTTGGTGCGCTGCCGATGACGAGCAGGCGGCCGGTTCGGAGGCCATCGGCGGCGATGCTCACAGCTCCAAATTTCGCGACCATCTCGTCCTCCCGTGACTGTCGACAGATGCTCGTCTTGAACCGCTGCCATCGCCCGTCTCCGATGTTCTAGGCCCCCAGACCCGTCCCCCCGGAGCTGCGTGTCGTCGCCGTGTCACCGCCAAACCCAACTCTGAGACGCTCTCATCGAGATCCCCTGCCGGCCGCGGGAGCTGGTGTCCCGGTTCTCGATCCCATCATGCAGCTCTCAGCTCTGCCGCGGCCGTGGAGCATCTGCGTCGGTCTCGCGGCAGCAGCCCGGCACTTGGTCACCCACAGACGCACGGGGTGCCCAATTGCGATGGCGATGCGGCATGGCTTTTGCTGGGCCAGATGGGAAGCACGGGTGGCCTTCTTGTTTCCATCTTCCCCGGCCTCGATGCTACATAACGTGGCCCGGAGCATTCCGCATGGTGGTGTTAGCTGGACTGCTAGCTCAGGTCACTCGGGGCCAATAACCCAGCTGTCGGATTGTGCATACGGAGTAGCCATGGTGCAACGAACCTTCTGCCGACGAGCATCAGCCTGGCCGGCTCGCCATGGCAAGACGGATCGGATCGACAGTGTTCGTCACATGAAGCCGTGATGTGGTTTGAACCGGCCGTCGGCGGGCGGAAGCGGCTCCTGCACCAATGACTCCTGCACCAATAACTCCAGCACCAATAACTCCAGCACCAATAACAACCGTGCGAAGTACGTACTCCATGCCACGGCGCAGTACCGAGTAACCTTCTCGTGGCTGACCGCCACGCCGCGCCACCTCGTCGCGTGTTCGTGGCTGGAGCCGTTGCGCGCGTCTCCCCCACCTTCAACATCCGACCTTCAACATCCGACCTTCAACATCCCACCTTCAACATCCCACCTTCAACAAACGCGCTCCTCTCCATTCTGCGCCCTGCGCTATACACGGCCTTGCCGCCGCAGTCGCCCCTCGCGATGCCCCGTCTCGTCAATCGTGCCAACGCCGCCACCGCATCAGTCTCCCTCCCCGAGTACCAGCCGCCCGCCTGTCCCCTCAACGACGTCGCCCGCCGCTCCCTCGGCGAGCTCTCCAACAACCGCGCCACCGTCATCTACGAGTCGCAGCTGAAGGAGTCGGTGCGCTTCCTGGGCCTCGGAGTCAGCGACCTCCACGAGCGTCTCCGCGCCCAGCGGGAGCGGCTTGAGGCCCAGCGCGAGCGCCGGCAGGAGAAGGACACGGACAAGACTGCAGAAGAGGAGCGCCTCGAGGCGCACTTGGAGAAGCTTGAGGTTGAGGTCGACGGGCTGACGCACGAATGCGAGGAAGCTGTGCGAGATGTCATCGACAAGCGAGCCGAGCTGGAAGACGAAGCCGTTGCGTTGGGAGACTTGTACACCGCTGCCGCGACGACTCACAACACAAACGCCGCCGCCGCGCAGCGCAGGGCCCTCAACGTCGAAGACCAAGATGAAGCCGGCGACCGGAAAGAAGAGGACCCCGTCCCCAGCACCGCCACCGCCTTCCGCGAGCGCCGCGCCCAGAAACTCGCCGACTACACAAACCTCAACCCGCACCGGCGATACGCCCTCAACAACGATTACGCCGGCTTCAAGAAACTATGGCACGACGCCGCAGCCGGTGAGTCCGGACCGCCCCTGCCGGACGCGTCGAGGTGGTTCCGCTCCAACGGCCAGCCCGTCATGGACCGGCCCGGCGCCGAGCACAGGCGCAACACGGCGGGCGACGACGACGACGACGACGACGTCGCCGTTGCGCGCGAGGTGATTAGCTTGAACTGCCCCCTGACGCTGCGCCCGATGGAGGAGCCGTACAGCAATAACAAGTGCAAGCACACGTTTGAAAAGAGCGCTATGCTGGATTACCTGTCGCAGCAGGGCCAGATGCAATGCCCCCAGACGGGATGCTCGCAGGTACTCACTGCTCTCGCTTTCCCCCAGACTCTGTCCCATCTACCGCCTGTTTGCCCCTGTACTGACATCACTCGCTGCAGACATTCTCGAGGGCAAAATTTGCCGACGACTTTTACCTCGACCAGGCCATTCTGCGGAGGATCCAGCGCGCCCAGGAGGCTCAGCGCAACGACGAGATGAAAGAGGACGAAGACGAAGATGACGAGGAGGAGGAGAGCATGGTGGTACGGGGCGGCAGGCGTGTCAGGGGGCGAGCCACTAAGCTGGAGGCTGATGAGTGATTTCAAGCACTGCGAGGGCTGTCCGTGTAGGGAGAGGGGATGCGGTAGACGACGAAATGATACCCCCCGATGAGATGATGCCATGTTGCTTCAATAGACGATGACAAAGCATGACTCATCAGAACAAGTCTCAATGCATTTGGCTAGGCTATCACCAGGTCTATATATTCAAAAGGGTAACGAACAAGGTATATCCATCCCACCAGCTTGCGCCCGTCGCGACAACCAGGTCGCCCAAAGCAATCCAGAAAGAAAGGGAAAAAATCGGGGCCACATCATATGGTCATTACTCCAAGTTCCCCGGCAACCACAGTCGGCCTACGTCCAACACATCAAGCCAGACAGGGCCAGGAGGCCGGCGCCCAGCTCCCACAGCGGCAAGGCGGACCGCATCGACAACGCGGCATTTCTAGGTGTCTTAGTCGCGGTGTACATGCCCGTCATCGTCACCGTCTGCGAGGATGTGGGCTTGGTCGTCGACGTGGGCTTCTGGGTCGTCGCCAGGGGCCAGTCGTCCGATTTGCTGTACAAGACGCCGTTGATGACGACGCCGCCGCTGTTGGCCGCCAGTTTCTGGGCGTCCTTGTCGCACGTGGATTCAAACGCACGGACAAAGCACGTCGGCTTGGGCGCCGTGGGCAACTTGGCCGTTTGCGTCGAGTTCAGCGGGCCGGTCGTATTGAACGAAGCCAGGTCGACGTCCATGCCCGTGGAGACGGACTTGCCCATCGTGATGCGCGCAAAGACCTGGAAGGCCGTCTCGGGCTGGTACCAGGCGACGGAGTGGCCGGCCTGATAGATGCGGCTAAAGGACAGGTTGCCGTACTGACGGACCTCGCCGCCGACGTACGAGTCGTTGACGATGATGGGGGCGTATCCGGCCGCCGGGAACTTGGTCGCGTAGTCTCCGCCGGCCTGCTGAGCGACGCCCAAGGAGACGGCCTCGCCTCCGAACCAGTTGCAGATGTAGTCCCTGTCGCCGTAGACAAGGCCTACCCGGACACCGCTCTTGAGGAGATTGGCCAGACGTCCAACATTACCACCCCTGGAGATGTCTCCGGTAGAGAGGAAGTTCTTGACGACGCTGCCACTGTCAGATGTGTAGTTGATGGGCGCTCCAACGGCCCTCTGAACGCTGCCTTGGTTGAGGTAGTCGACGAATAACATGGCCGGCTGAGGATCGGCGCTCGCCGCCGCGAGATCGTATACGCCTCTGCCTGAGTTGAAGTATGCTCCTTCAATGTCATTGCAAACGTCTGACGCCCGAGCGCAGACATCATTGACGTCTGGCTGATTGCCCCTGCCCTCTGGATCCTTTTGTTTCGCGGTGGTCTGGCACTGGGTCAAGAGGTCCTTGCAACCGCCGTTTCCTGCAAACTTGTTCAGGTAGAACTTGGCCTCCTCGTTCGATATGGCCTTGACGCCATACGTGTTGCTGTTGGCAAAGATCGGGTACATGGGCACCTGGAGCATCCTGTCGACGCATCCATTGACGATGCCCAGCGACGTGAGACGCAGCTCCAGCGTCGAGTTCCGGCTCAAAGCACCGGTCAGCCGTTTCTGGTTCTGCGCCTGCCAAGTCTCCGCGAAGATGGGGCCGTATACGCCGCCATAACTCTCTGCAAAAAGGTTGACGGCCACGGAGGCGTTGGCGCGAGGCTGATATCGGGGAAAGGTGGTGAGGAAGCCTTGGACGGTGTGCCAAACCGCCATGGCTGCGATCTGGGTCGTGTTGGCGGTGGCGTTGCCGTTGTTGGTGCTAAACGTGCCGTTCACCAAGTTCCAAGCGGGCGAAGAGTCGCCGCCCTGGATCGGAGGCTCTATCAACGAGGCATTGATCATTGACCGCGTGCCGTTGGCTGGCGTGTCGTAAGAGAAGCCGACTTGGCTGGGCTATGCAGCGGGCTGGTTAGTGATGGATGCGGAAGAGTGCGATTCGTCAGAGCAGCAGATGCCAGAGGCAGAGACGAACCTGATCGATGAAGAGCATGTTGGAGGCGCGGTCCCATCCCCATTCCCTGGCAGCCGTGTCGTACTTGTCCCGGCCCGTCTCAAGGACCTCGCACGGCCCGTTGCCGGCGAAGAAGCCGTACATGGAGCTGGAGCCGGGCCCGCCGTTGAGCCACACCGTGAGGCTGTCGGTCGGGCTGCGGGCCTCGACGAACCAGAAGAAAAGGTTGGTCGGCAAGTCACCGGGGATGTTGACCCAGCCCGCGTACTGCGTCTGCTTGTCAAAGGCCGTCTTGCACGCGCCCTCGGGCACCTTGTACGAGATGGTGACATTGCCGCCGCCGGGGGAGCGCACAACCGTCAGGTTGCGGGCCGCGGTGTCCTGCGCGCCGACGAACTGCGCGAGGGCCGGGCGGCAGGCTGCCAGCAGGGCGGCGAGGTAGAGACGCATGGTGACTATGAGGCTCTCTCGCCGGTGTCCCGGATCATGGCGATGGCGTGCAGAAGCTGCTGGTGAAGGAAACGAATGGCGGCGACGCGCGCGCGTCCTCCCTCCCTGGTCGGCCTGGGGTCTCGCAACCACAGCCAGCAGAAGCCGAGAGACGCGGCGACCTCGGCATGTACAAACCCAAACGAAGGACGAGGGATGGTGAGGCACCGGGCGGGTGTTGCGGAGCGAGAGTCGGGCCTCCCAATCTTCAATGTGCGGCTAAGGTCGTGAGAGGCCGCCATTGCAAGCAGTAATTCGTACGCACGAAATACGAGGTAGTGGGTTGGGTTAGTGGGCCGTGCCCCCTGAACGTCGGGGGTTAATGGTGGTCGTCATGCGTCAGCGGCCGCTGGCTGCAGAGGAGCGGCTCCTGCTTCTGGGCCTGATCGGTACCTCGCCAACTGCCGGAGGCCCGTCGGGTCGAACAGCAACGCCTCCAAGGGTTCCCGAATGCCACTCCCCATGGCCCGGGTCTGTGCAAGTATTCCAGGTTCAAAGACGGTGACTCGGACCTGAGCGGCATCAACCCCCTGTTGCATGACGGATACCTCGTTGACAAACGCACGGGTTGTCCACCATCGTACTGCATCTGCCCACCAACATCCACGGCGCCACCCCCTCGGGGAACCATCGACTTCAGAAAACGCTCCGTTTGGGCCTTGATCCCGTTGTAGGCTCAGCAAGCTGCATGACGCCTCACTTTGGGTTAAGCTTAAGTGCGGACCGCCACACCGGTGGTCCGTCGCTCCGACAAGGATAGAGTGCTTTTACGAGCAGTATGTTGTCCTCTTACTTCGTACGACGAAGTACATCTGGTACTTACTTGTACATGGCCCAGCCTCAACTGGCCGAGGATTCAATATGCGTTTCGTACAATATTGCTACAGACGAGGTACCGTACTCCGTACCCCGCATCCATCATGTCGGTATACGAGTACGAGTATGCATCTATTGCTCCGCATCCTCATGGTGGCTCACGTGGCTCACTTCGCCGCCTCGCCGAACCCCGAAAAAGTAATTGCCGACTTTTTCGCTTCCTCGCACTTCCCTCCACCCCAGGCCCGGCACGTAGACGACGCCCACGACCCGCGGGCTCTCCCAGCCCCTGTCCATAAAGTATCGTCGCAGCTCGTCCTCATTGATGTACTTGTCCCAGTCGTGCGTGCCGGGGGGCACGATGCGCAAGAGGTTCTCGGCGACGAGGTTCGTCGTGAACCAGCTCATCCACGTCCGTGCGATGGTGCTCATGACCAGCCAGCCACCGGGTTTGACAAAGGGCCGAACCCGCTCCAGGAAAGCAGCCGGCTCGTCCACGTGTTCAATGACCTCGAAGAGGCTGACGACATCGTAGCGGTCCTTGTCATCCCGCGGCTCCTCGAGCGCCTCGATGGAGCTCTGCCGGTACGAGAGCTTGCCGCGCAACGACGGGTCCTTGCGCGCGTGCGCTTTCGCGACAGCCAGGACGGAGGGGGTGGGATCTATGGCCGTGACTCGACGCGTCGTCGGCAGCCGGGCCGCGCTCTCGGCAAAGATGCCGCCGCCGCAGCCGATGTCGAGGTAAGAAAGGGCGGCGCCCTCGTCGGGGACGGCTGGTCGCGGCTCGGACCGGCGGCAAGCCCGAATAAAGTCGTGCCGCAGCGGGTTCATGAGGTGAAGCAGCCTCGAGGACCCGTGAGGGTCCCACCACTCGCCGGCGAGGGCATTGAAGTGGGAGACCTCGTCGGGGTTGACGGACGAGAAGGTCGAATGCCACTGCCGCCGCGACGGCGTCGAGGGTAGAGTCAACTGTCGTGGCAAGCGTGACAGCACGGCTCGAGCCGGCATCGCGTGCAGCCGTGGCCGCAGCCGCCCAAGACAAGCCGCGGCTGTTGGCGGCGGAGCTGCCATGGGCGAAGGATGGGCGGCGGCGGCGGGTGTTGTCGACGAGCCCGACGTAGCGTAGCCACTTCAACCGCGAGGGTCCAAAACGAGCTGCAGACGAATACGACGGGCTTGGAGGTGCGCGCGTCGGCTGACAAAGCACGTGTATATACTTCGTAAGGCGCTGGTGCTTACCGATCAGCTGCAAATGGGCATGTCCAGATCGAGGAGGCGTGCGCTCCGTCAGCCTTTTGTCAGCTCCTTGGGCTCTGGATGGAAAATATTTATCGAATCATCACGCGGCAGAATTGGTCGTGGAGTTTGTCGTACGGCTTATGGCTCAACGGGGCCGTGAGAAATGGCATTGAATAGTGGAGCCCCACTGTGGAGTGCCGGCCCGACATGTGCTTGCTCATCACCAGCCATGACACAAGCATCGCAAAGAAGATCGCTGAGACGGTCACCTTGTTAAGACGCGCTGACTCTCCCTGCTGCTGCTACACCCGAACCCACCCGTCCGACGATCTCGGCTACTCGAGGGATTTGCCATCCAGCCACCACGGCTGCCGCTACTTCGAACCCCTCCACCCCTCCACTGGAAACTTTATACCCGCCCGCGCCGCCGAGAGATCGAGTCGCCTCCGTTCACTCATTGAAACGACCGCAAACGAACACCACCCACTTGCTCCGTTCCTGCACGCGTACACGACACTCCCGCAACATGCCGAAGATACCCCACGGTCTATTCGACACCATCCCCGAGTCCATTGAAGCCTTCCGTACGTTCTGCTCCGTTCCGCCCTCGGTGACTTTGCTGACCCTCTCTCCAGGCAATGGCGAGTTCCTAGTCGTGCTCGACGACCCCGGCCGCGAAAACGAAGGCGATCTCATCATCGCCGCCCAGGACGTCACCACCGAGCAGATGGCCTGGATGGTGCGCTACTCGTCCGGCCTCATCTGCGCCCCCATAAAGCCCGCCCGCGCTGACGCCCTCGCCCTCCCGCTCATGGTCTCGGCCAGCCAGGACCCCCGCGGCACCGCCTACACCCTTTCCGTCGACGCGAACCACGACTCCGTCACCACGGGCATCAGCGCCCACGACCGCGCCCTCGCCTGCCGCGTCCTCGCCGACCCGGCCGCCACGCCGTCCAGCCTGCGCCGGCCCGGCCACGTCCTGCCGCTGCGCGCCCACCCAGGCGGCGTGACGGCCCGCGTCGGCCACACTGAGGCCGCCATTGAGTTCTGCCGCCTCGCCGGCAAGTTCGAGGCCGCTGCCATCTGTGAGGTCGTCGACGACGGCGACGACTACGTCCCTGGCCGCGCCGCGCTGTCCTCGTCGGGCATGATGCGAGGGGAGGCCTGTGTCGCCTTTGCGCGCAAGTGGGGGCTCAAGGTCTGCACCATTGCCGACCTCGTCGAGTACATCGAGAAGACCGAGGGAAAGCCACAGCTCAACGGCTCGTGAGGGTGGACGGCCCGTGAGCGATGGACGGAGGAGGAAGAGGGGGAGATGCGGACACGGCGCCCCCCCCC
>NRSZ01000152.1:0-39572 GCA_002901185.1 Tolypocladium capitatum
AGCGATGAGACTGCCGTTATTCTTAGTTCTATACGACGCCTTTGCCACACGGTGGGGCGGTGACATTACTACTGGGCTCAACCTTCGTAGGAGTCGCACGAGCAGGATTATATACGGAGTATATTTCCATAACCTTCACCTAGGAAGAGTAAAAACCGAAGCCTCTCGTCTTAGAACCTGTATTCTGTATCTTCGAACCAAGATCGGTGTTGCACTTTTTAGTTCTCATGCAATACATTTCTCATGCAATACATTTGAGATTCGCCCTTATTACTAGCTGCTCACCCAGCCTGATACATAAGGAGCGATTTTTAGTCAGACTATCGCAACCTCCGCATGGACCTGGCATCACATCACGCACATAGCAAACCTCAAAACAAAAAACACACATACCACCCAACGCCGAGCCGGGCGCGATACATTCTTCCCACGGCACTTCTATTCTTTCCTTTGCACGTCTGTATTCCCCTCGTTCATTATGCCGTCCTCGTCGCCCAACCTCGCCGGCAGCGGCCTAGGCCCTGTCCTGCCGACAATCTCCATGCTGCGAAAGGCGACGAGGACGACAGCCAGGGAGGCCATGCCAAAGCCAACGTTCACCCAGCTGCCAGCTCGGATGCCCTTGAGCGAGGCCGTGTCCCAGGGCTCCATGCCGCCGACCCTGTCGATGGTGACGCCGCGGGCGCCGGCCATGACGGCGGTCTGGATGGCCGTGCCGACGGCGAGGCCCATGGCGCGGCCGAACTGGCCGACGGCATTGATGAGGGCGCCGCCGACGGCCTGGTCCTCGCGCGGGAGGGCCTGTGAGGTGAAGAGGGTGAGGCTGGGCAAGGTGGTGTCGGCGCCGACGACGGACAGGATCATGGCGGGCAGGCCATAGGCAAAGTACGACGTCGTCGGGGCGCTGGGCACGGCGAAGAGCAGCGAGGCCAGCGAGACGCTGAGGTTGCCGCAGACGAGGATGAAAAGGGTCGGGACGCGGCTGAGCAGCTGGGCGACGATGACGGCGACAACGAGGCCGGTGACGCCCATGGGCACGAAGCGCACCGTTGTCTGCAGCGGGCTCAGGCCCTGGAAGTCCTGGAAGAAGTACGTGGCATAGATGACGAAGCTGCTGAAGGAGGCGGAGAAAAGGCACATGATGACCATGACGGCGCTGAAGCGTAGGTTGCCGAAGATGGACACCTTGACGAGCGGGGGGCCGCCGCCGCCGCCGAGCTCGAGGTGGCGCTGCCAGACGACGAAGGCGGCGACGACGAGCAGCGAAGCGACGATGGTGACGGGGACCCAGGGAGTGCGCCAGCCGACGACGTTGCCCTCGGTGATGGCGAAAATGAGGCCAACGAGGCCGACGGTGATGAGCGTCGCCCCGATCCAGTCAATGGACGGCCTGGACGCCGACTTGGACTCGCCGAGGGCCGTGGCGTCGTTCAGCGGCAGAGGCGCAGGAGGGATGAATACGATGCCGGCGATGGTGACGATGCCGGCCATGATGGCGGACACGCCAAAGACCCATTTCCAGCTCGAGAATTCGGCGACGAGGCCCGACAGGAGGTTGCCAAAGATGTTGCCGAGAGGGGCTCCAGCGCCTGGACGGGGATCAGACACGGTATGGTATGGGATCTGAGAGGTGGTGCGAGATGAGACTGACCATAGGCGCTAAACGCATAGTTTTTGGCCTTGCCCGGCGGAAACGTGACGCCGAGGATGCCAATGGCCGTCGGGACGTTGGCCGCTGCGCCCTGCAGTCGTGTAAGTCAGACGACACAGACACCATGCACAACTCTTGGGACGTCATGGCCGCCACCGACTCTCGGGAGACGTACCAGTCCGTGAAGCCCGCGAAACAGGTCAAAGGAAATCTCGTTGGGCATAAAGGGATTCGCGGCCGTCACCGCGGTGACCCAGACGGAGCCGAGGATGAAGATGCGGCGCTTGCCGCAGACGTCAGCGACGCGGCCCCAGAGCAGCAGGAAACAGCCAAAGGCGAGCAAATACGACGACACGGCCCACTGCAGCCGGCTCTCGGGCACGTCGAGCTCGCGGCCGATGGCGGGCAGGACGATGACGACGCTCTGGATGGAGAGGGTCTGGTGCCGACGTCAGTTACGCAGCACCGCCGGAGGGCACCGAGACAAAGGCAGGACTGACGTTGAGAAAGGCGGCGCCCGTGACCGTCGCCACGAGGGCGATGCAGCGCGCCTTGGACATGGGCAGCTCATCGTAGCCGCTCCAGTCCTTGCTGCTGCGGTTGTTGGTGTCATCGGACGCGGTGATATTCGAAGACGCCTCACAGTCGGACGTCGGCGTCGGCGATGGTCCCTTTTCCGCCGTCGTCACCGCCGCACCCGCATCCGCAACCTGCGCCATGTCGAGTCGCCGCGGGATAGGGAGCATACACGGCTCCGGTCTGCGATATGCAGGGCAACTTCGTGGTGTGGAAGCGGGCATGGCGGCTTTATACGGGAGCTTCCGACGGGCTGCTTCCTAACACCAAGAAGATGGAAGTTCTCGAGGAAAGAGACCCGGCAGGAGGAGGTCGGGGACAGGCAGGGCCATGGATCCGTCATCCAGGGGACAATCACGTAGCCACGGGACGAGAAGCCGGCAAGGCAGGTCGGCTATCCCAGTTCTCGTCGTCGGCGAGACCCCCGCCGGTGCCAACGGCACAACCAGTCCGTCAAGGGGTTAGGATGATGGAGCACGTTCCGGCTTCCGCCTTCACGAAGCCGAACAGCCCACCACGGATAACGGGCGGCTGTGCGGCCTCCTATTCGCGGGCGATATGATGAGACGTGGGTTGTGAGGGTGTGCCGATTGTTTGAAGGGAGTACGGAGCACGGCGTACGGTTAGCGCCGCCGCCATGGGCCCTCCCGGCAGTCGAGAGCGGCAATGGGACGAGACTCGGCTAGCGGATCGGCTCTATTAATAGAGCACGGGCCGGACGAGGGAGAGGGGGCCTAGGCGAGGCAAAGGGGCTCGACCGAGGCATTGCCGGACCAACGCGGGGCGGCATGGCATCGTCTTCCGCTCACCCGCTCAGTCGCCGTGGCGCCGCCATGACGCGCTCGATATACCCTCATCCAGCAGACCCCCATTGCACAGACTCCCGTGCCGAAAGCCGCTATTGCTGCCAGAGATCGCCGGCTCTGTCATACCGCACGTCGCTGCAGCTGGTGGGGCTGCAACAACTCCATGTTCACAAGGAGCACAAGGTCGAGAACCCTCTCCGCAGATGTAACTTCGTTCTTCATCGTCTCCCTACGTCCCCATCACCCTGCCCCCTGGCAAAACAGTCTGTCTCCAGCCCATGTGCCCTTCCATGCCGGCTGCCCTCTTACACGTTCGTCTCTCTGCCCCCTTGCCTCGTCCGTTGCCGTTGGCAAACCGCCAGAGAAATACAGCGGCAGAATGAAACCAGTCCGCCTTGCCCTTTTGGGAGGGAAATAGCAACCGAAGCAAACACCTTGGGACCCTCTCGGAAATGACAATCAAGAAGAAACTCGATGTTGCATCCTCGTATCCTTTCCGTTGCCAATGCCGCCAACCCCCCAACCCTGATTCTTTTTTAGGCGATTCTCAAAATAACAAGGAGAGAAAAGGAAAAAAAACGTAATGAACAGGACAATCGTACACGTACGCATGGGCCGAGCAGAGAAGCATGTTTTTGCTGCCTCTCTACCGTCATCCCCCTTTCGCGTCGCAAGAGGCGCACGTATGGTGCTGATTATGTTTCCCTCCCATGCCCTCTCGAAAAAAAAAACGACCACGTCATCATCAGGGGTCCCGAACACCAAGTCCGAGCTGCCTCATGATGCTCTCCTCCCGCTCTCGAACCGGCAGTCCCTTGTCGGGACGGTGTCTCCCTCGCCGCCTCCCATCGCGGCACCTACCCCACTAATGGTAGTTTCCGCCCCAGCCGCCACGCTGCTGCTGCTGGCCGTCGCCATAGTAGCCGCCGCTGCCGAAGCCCTGTCCGTACGAGCCGTACGGGGTGCTGCCGTGCTGGCTGGCGCCACCGGCTCCCGCGCCCATGCCGTACGCGCCGCTGCCGTGGAGGCCGTGGCCCTGCAGGTGGCTTGGATATCCGCCGTAGCCGCCGCCCATCTGCGACGTCTGCGGAGGCGGGAGGCCGCTCTGTCCGCTTGGCGCGTTGTTCGTCGCCGATCCCGGGCGCGGTCCGCCTCCGAGCGACGGCGAGGGGCCAGAAGCCGCCTTGCCGTCGCCAAAGGGCTTCAGGTCGTCGGTCGAGCCCGAGACCGGTGGCTGAGTCTGGCTGTTGAAAGACTGGCCCTGCGACTGGAACGATGACGCTCCGCGTGCAAAGCTCTCGTGCGCTCCGCCAAAGCTGCTACCTCCCAGGCCAGGCTGGCTGCCCGCCTGCCCAGATCCGGCGCGACCATACGCGTCGCCGAGGCCAGAGCCCAGGCCGCTGTTTCTGTGGAGGGACGAGGGGCCAAAGGTGCCGGGGGACGACGAGTGGTCGTAAGGCGCATTCGGGGACACGCCATAAGGCTGTCCATACATTCCACCCTTGCCGTACGGCGCGAAGCCTCCCTGGCCGTATCCCGAGTAGTACTGGTGATAGTAGGGGTTGCTGTAGTAGGGGTGGTTGTAGTTGGGGTACTGCTGCTGTCCGTGGGACTGTGGCTGCGTGCCAGGGGCACCCTGCTGCTGCGGCTGCTGGGCCTGCTGCTGGGCCTGCTGCTGGGCGGCCTGCTGAGTCTGTTGGCCCTGTTGCTGCTGCTGCGTCTGCGCGGCAGGGTTGGGCGTTGAGTGGCCGCTGTTGTGGCTGTCGCTGGAGCCACCAAATCGAGGTTGGTTGTGGATGGTACCACTCTGCGGATACTGGCTGAGGTTGTCGCTCTGAGCATTGTAACCGCCGAATGGTCGTTGCTGGGACGGCACGCCCTCGTGTTGGCCATGCGCGCCCTGCTGGCCACTGTACTGTTGGCCGTAAAAGTTGTATGGGTTTCGCTCTTGTTGGTTCGCCGTGTAGTAGTTGGAGTAGTCGCTAGGGGCGGAGCTGAGGGCGCCAGCGGGCAGTTGAGCCTGCGGCTGGGTTGCCTGGGCAGCGAAGTTGTCGAATGGAGGCTGCGAAACGGGAGTGGTCTGCTGGTTGAATGGGTCCGCGGGCTTCACAGAAGCCGCTGCGGCCTCCTGGGAGATGCCGTGGCCAAATCGACCGTACTGCTGAGCATTCGGGACGGGGGTTTGTGTAGCTAGGTCTCGGTGAGTGCGGGCAGACTCAACACGGGCGAGGGCGCAGGTTGGGGTCAGCATTACCTTGCACATGAGCTGCGGGAGCTGTTGGTACTGTAACAATGTTAGCAAACCAGCCCAGAATGCTATTACTGGGCTTGATGGTCGTACCAACTCCGGCCGCACCACTGGGCACAGCGGCCGCAGGCTTATGAGAGAAAGCCTCGGGCACAGCAACAGGCTGAGAAACAGGGGGCAAGGAGGCACGGGGGTGGGCGACGGGGGAGTCGGCCGGGGGCTGCGCTCGAGTCTCTGGCTCCTCACGCTCTCCATCGACGTCCTCATCGCCACCATTGAGGCTGAATGCTCCGAATTGGACAGCTGCGCGATCCACCTCGCGGTTTCCCGGCATACGGACAGCCTCCTCCTGATCCAAGACTCGTCGCTGGTAGCTGGGGACACGCGTGGATCGCTCGGCGGTTGCCTTCATCGCAGAAGCCGCATAGCCACATGCTGCCGTGCGCAGAGCCTGATGCTGCCGCTGAGAAGCCGAGAGCGGCGTTGCGGTGGCACTGACAGGGCTCTGTCGAGGGTCCCAGGAGTCAGCAGCTGTGCTTGCGGCAGTGTCGGTCGGGGGTGGGTTCGAGTCGTCAACAACCTGTTCAAGATTCGTCTCCGTGAGTTCGTCCTTGGTCGGGGGTAGGTCGGTTTCGGGTTCGGCGACGGCTGGGGGCTGGACAGGGATGGCGCGTTGGGCAACAGGAGTGATTTCTCCCTCAGGCTCGGCGACATCAGGCTCAGGCTCGACAGGCTCCGCCATAGGCTGCGGTTCAAGGGGTTCGGCGGCGGTCTCGGGGGCGGGAGGTTCCTTGGGAGCTGGGGCGAGTTTGGGGGCAGTCGACTGTCGCAGCATGCTCGCCCAGGTCTTGGCCTGAGGAGCAGCGGGCTTCGGAAGGTCGGAGGCGGTGGTAGGCTTGTCTGCGGCGGTGGTCTTAGGCTCAGGCTTGGGCGTCCTGACGGGCATCGTCTCATTGTCCCAGGCAGGTGATTCTTCGGTAGGCACCGACAACTGTTGGTTCTCCTTGTTGCGAGCGCCGTTTGTGCTGGCGTGGGTAGCTCGGCCTCGGCCGCCGCGACCACCTCGTTCGGAGCCTCGGCCTCGACCCCGGCCCCCCTCTGAAGCAACACGGCCGCCGCGGGCAGGTCGAGCGCCAGCGGTGGGTGCCTCGGCAGTCGCAGGTGCAGAGGTCGTCGTGTCCTTGACCTTTGCGCGGGTGGTCTTCTTCGACTTCGAGACTTCGCCCCACTGCGAGATAGTGCCTGTGGAGAAAGGACGGAGATGTAAGCTTGATTCACATTCATGACGCGTAGTATGGGGGTTAAGGCAGCAGACTGCGGTAGCCCACGCAGAATGGCATGCCCCAGAGGGAGGCGAGGATGGATGGACTGGGTATTCAGGGTCGGCCGTACCTTCGGCAATGCGCGCCACAGCCTCGTTCTGGTCGCCATTCGTCTCTTGAAGGGCAAAGAGCACGTCGACCTCGGACCAGTCTGGGAACATTTCACGGATCACAGACGTCTTGTCGCCGTATTGCTTTCGGAGCTCGGCAAAGTCGCCCTCGTCGTCGAAGGCACCCAGCCCGTCGTCGGCAGCCTTGTGGTCAGACTTGTCGCCATTGGCTCTGCGGCCGCCGCGACCGGCGAAGCCCCCTCTGCCGCCGCGGCCAGAGCCTCTGCCGCGCGAGGCGGTAGGCCGTGAAGCGACTTCGGACATGGGAGATGGTTTGGAGATTGTGCGGCGAGCGCAGGGCTGGTGTGGCGTGGGAGGAGCAGTGACCGGTTGCCAGGCCTCTGCAGAATCGGCGAAAAGGCAGGGTGGAGGAGGAAGGACGGCAAAGAGCCAAATCCGTAATGCGGGGATGAACGCGTGCGTGTGAACACGGCGACGTGATGCAGGGTGGCGTGAGGTCGTAGAGGTGGAGGGTTGAAAGGGAGGCACGAGGTTTTCCCCGGAGGCAGAAGAAAGGTTCAGGCTGACGATGGAAGGTTTTTTGATGTTGGCGACCACTGGCGTCTCCCCGGCACCAGTGGTCAGACCACCAGCTCCAGGCTAACGACCTACTATTACCTGGTACCTATAGGTACTCCGTACATAGTACCTATTTAGGTACCTAACTGGGTACCTTGGGTGGTATGGGTAGGTAGTTAGGTACCCAGGTACCTCAGGTTGGCAGGCCGCCGCAGGGCCCAACACGCCGCGCCACCAACGCCGCTAGCGACCACAACAGCACCCGTGCGCCTCTGAAGGCGCGAGTGCCTGTGGTTGTTTGGAGAACATCGACCTGTCGGATTCACTGATTCTCTCTGGCCTGGCCAACACTGCCCGGCTCAACTGACATGTATCCACCAACTCGCTACGAACGAAGCGACCGTTGACACATTGTTTGCTTGTTTTCCTGTCTTGATTGCTGGACCAGGCGTAAGGCATCAAGCGTGGGAGCTGCGATGCTGTTTGCTTAGGCGTCGCCCCCTGCGCAAGCGCAAGCCGGCGGTACGAAGCAGTGGTGCGTTGCCAAGCAAACGGGTCGTTGGTACTTCGTACAACCACCACTTTAGTGCCTACGAGTATAATATTCAAGTGCCGTAGATCAGCAGACGGCCAATTGGTAAAGAGATGAGAAATATTATCATGTGGCATTTTGAACGAGCGAGGTCCAGCAAGACGAGACGAGGTGAGCTGATGCTAGCGCATGATCCCGCCATTGCAGGCCGCCCAAGGCAGTTTAGCGCTGGCTCCAACCCCCTGCGCCTCACGAAACGTGGCCGCACTTGTTGCGACAGGCGTCACGTGATATGTCTCTTGTCCCACGAACATTGCGGAAAGGAATGACGGCCCATCAAGTCACAGCCCAAGACGACCCATTGCTGCTCGCAACGCCGCTGGCAGCGCTCTTTGATCCCGGCCTGCCGTGGGCAGTGCCACACTCGCCTGCTCCCATATTATATAGTCCTATTGCCCGCCATGTTTTCCACCAGGTCTGCGCAGTCGCTGCGAAAGCTGTTCGCCGGGTACCACGAACCGCCGTCGCTGTCGAAGCAGCAATCCCAAAAACTCCTTGACGGCCTCAAAGCGTCTTTTCGAAACCAGCTGAATATCGAATATGGGCAGGCGTCAGATAATTCCATCGCTCCCACGAAACTCGCAACCGAAGTCCTCCAACTTCGGCACTCCGTCGCCAGCCTGCATCTAAAGTCCATCCTCTCGAATCCGTTGTTCAGCTACGAAAGAGAATCATCATCAGCACAGCCTCTTTTGTCTCCATCAGCCATAGCAAAACGAGACCCCATGGATGTGTTCGACCACGCTGTTGCGAGGGGCATGATGACTCTCAAGGCGGCGACGGGCTGCGTCGTGGCAAAACGACAGCGTCTTTCGGCGCCAGGCTCATTCACGGACATGTCCTCCTCGGAGACGGCTGCGCGCATTGTCCGATGGCTCCGATCGTCTGGTGCCGAGTCGGACCTGAAGTTTTTGGATAACCAGCAGTTCATCCGTGCGTTGACCCCATTTCTCATCGCCGAGGGCTTGGAAGGAGTCGCCTGGGAATGGATCACCCGCACGGTCGACGACGGCTCGGGTACTCTTAATCATGAACTGCGAGCCCAGCGCGCCTCTTACGTGCTGGCCGAGCTTGTCCGTACCAAGAGCCAGCCGCAGTACGGAAACCTGGATGCAGCAATCTCTACGACCTTGGAAGCGGAGCAGCGCTTTCAGAAGAGCCCCTTGCTCCCCGACGTTTTGATCAGCCCGTGGAGATCAGTCTCGTGGCTATCCACCGTGGAGGCCTATAGCCGGAAGGCGCCGTCAGAGAAGCTCTTCGACGCTCACATGGCGACGGCAGACCTCCTTCCCAGAGCATTCACGGTGGAAAAGGCACATCTGCACCTCTATCACCCGACGCACCCGGATCACACCCCGGCGCTACGCTTCTTCAACGATAGGAAGAATCTGCGCAAGCTCGTGCAAAGCCTACGGCCAGACAAGCTGGACTTGGCCAAGCTAAAGGGCATGGGAATCATCCCCTGGATTGCCTTCCTGGGCCACGACACGGTCAACCACCTGACGCAATCGGGCAGAAGTCAGGAGGCGGAAGACGTAACAGAGCTCCTTCGGTCGGAATTGGCAGACGTATTTACCGGCTCTCCAATCCCGACATGACAATCATCAGAGTCATCAATATCAACTAGTATTGCCGGAAACACCGACACAACACCAGAACGCACGGCTCATCGTCCGGCGTCCCCCGCAACGCAACAGCCGGGACATGGACGCGCGCAGAGAAAAGCCCCTCCATCCTGAACGCAGCGCAACCCAGAAATCGGGTTGGCGGCAACGGCGCACGATGGAAGTCACAAAGCGCGGCACCTGATGGCTCGTGCTTGAACAGACTAGCATGACGTCTTGCCGAGCTGGTGCTCAGAGGGAAATCAAACTGCCTTCTGGTTAAAGCCGGTGAGCCATTCTGCAGATGTCGGAACCAGCATTTGTATAACGTACCCACCTGTAGATTGGCTGTAGATTGGCACAGGCCATATCACCGACTACGATGTGGGCGAGAGAGCCGCAAGAGCTCTCAAATATACCCCAAATCATCTATTCCATGGCTCGAATTCAGTAATATTGCCCGTCATCATCTTCCATGTGTCAATCTCAATCAGAGTCGCTATCCTCCGAGTCGGAAAAGCCATTGAACTCTTCCTCCTCGGACTCGCCCAGAGCCGGAGCGGCACCCTCTCCATTCTCGTCGCCGTCCTCGTCGCCATCGTCATCCTGCTCCTCGACCTCGAAGACGCCGGAAATGTCCCACCGGTCGCCCTTTGCTCTCATGCTGACGTACTTGACGAACTTGAGGGTGCCGCTGTCGCGCAGGACAATGGTCAGCTTGTTCCACGCGGCGGCCTGGAAGAAGAGGATGTTGTCGTCGTCACCGGAGGACTTGTAGACGGCGGCGTCTTCGTTGGCGTCGTCGTCGCCGGCCATGTATACTTCGTGGCCGCCAACGTCGTCGCCCTCGCCCTCGGCCGTCTCCTCGGCTTTGGCCTTGGCCCTGGCCTTGCCTTTGCCATTGCCGTTTGTGTTTGGTTTCTTGTCGGTTTCGGCCTCGTCCTCATCGCCCCAGCCAGAGGTGGGCGTGATGCCCAGGTTGAGCTCGAGGCATGGCTTGCCGTCGTGGCCGGTGGCCAAGGTATAGTCCTTGCCGCGGCGGAAGCGGCGGGCCACGACGTCGGAGCTCTCGACCGCGCAGTTGGTGGCCACCTGCAGCCAGTGCCGGAACTGGCGACTGGGCAGGAGAATGTCCAGCAGCTCGGTGATGGGGGACTCTTCCTGCGACGTGCGGAGCTGGTCCGGCGCACTGGGGTGCTGGTAGAGGTATCGGTGTTTATGGGGCGGCTTGGCCACCTTCCAAGCTGACTTCTCTTCAATCGAAGCGCTGTCCTCGGGCAACGCCTGCTTCTCCTGGGCCGTCACGTAGTCCTTTAGCCTCTGGGCGAACTTCCTGGACAAGATGTTGGCCAGCGTGATGCTCGAGCTCTCTTCAAAGTGGTCCGAGATCTGCTCCAGTGTGTCCGGCGTCAGGTACGTAGGCGCAATGTACTTGAGCAGGAACTCCAGGTCGGCCTCTCCGAACTCGTCGCGGTTGCCCTTCGGGTTGTCGACCTTGACGGGCCGCGCCTGGGGCATGTCGTACTGCGCGGGATTGCCCTGGAGCTGCATCAAGCTGCTGTTCTTGGCGTTCTCCTCCTCCTCACCCTCGACGTAGCCGTCCTCCCCGACCTGCGGGACGTGGAACCAGCCGCTGATGGCCATGCGGACGCGGCGACCGTCCTTGTCCTGCGGCGCCGTGGTCGCGGGGTGGTACACCTCCTCAACGTCGTGGAAGCTCTCGCCGGGCTGGACGGCGAAGAAGCTGAGCTGGTTCCAGGCGGGCGGGATGGCCTTGACGGCGTCGGGCAGCGGCGTCTTGGCGACCTCGCCGTCCCCGCTCTCCTGCTTCTGGACGGGGAACAGGCGGAGGGCGCCTCCCCACCCGGGCTGCCAGGGCTTGTCCGGGTCCGTCAGGTACAGGATATAGCTGACGCGGCGACTCCCGATGACGTCGTCGTGGCAGAGGAGGTAGCAGCCGGGGGTGTAGACGTTGATGGCCATGTCCGTCTTCCGTCCGCTCAGGGGGCCGCAGCCCGTGATGCCGGACACGTAGTCCCTAAAGGTCTCGGAGTAGAGGGCATCCCGGAGCACGAGAAGCGAGGGGAGCTTCGCCAGGGACTCGTCATCGAGGCCGTCGAGGTTGGCGAGGTCGCCGGACTGGTGGATCTTGTAGATGTCGGTTTCCTTGGGCGCAAACCCGACGCTGTTGAGGATTTCGTCGCGCACGGATCGCAGGAGCTTGTCGTCGACGAGCGGGTGGATGACGGCGTGCTTGTAGGGCGCCGAGGTCGCATACTCGGCGGTATACGAGCCGAGGACCGACTTGTCGAACAATCCAGCGCGGAACCGCTTCCTCGCTGCCTCGGCGGACAGCGCTGCAGCAGGCGAGTGAGCAGGCGGATCAAATAAGATGGAGGGGCGAGGGCGCATCGTCTGGGTGACGCACCGGTCTTGATCTTCTTGCTTCTGGCCTCGTTGCCGTCGGCCTGGCTCTCGGTCTTTCGCTTCATGGTGGCTGCGATCCAATTGAGTGTTTGCGAGAGATACAAATCTGCGGCGCGAGCAGAAGGAATCGGAGGGGAGCGGCGATGGGCCGGTGCCGTCAACTCTTTAAATTTCTCCGGGCCACGCCGGGGAGCAACTTGGCGAGCGCCATGAGATCTAAAATACTGGCCAATTGAAGCGGACAGATCCCCAAAGGAGCGAGCCGGGCGAAACAGGGGGTCTGCGGCTGATTTGGTGAAGCGCTAACCGCGCATGCGCGACTTGACTGGATGAGGCTCTCTGTCCGACTTCTCGCGCCTGTCAGTGCGCCGGCGGCTGCTGTCTTGCCGCTTGAGCAGCAACGACATCCATCCCCTTTTGTCTGCGTCATGCACATGCAAGTACATAGACGCCGGCGGCGCATTGGCTCAGCCCATCCGACTTCGACGCAACAGTCGCACTGCCCGCCAGTTGTTGGAGCCTCATGGGGACCATCCTGCACCATCGAGACCGGCCGGTCACCGTCGTCGACTCCATCGGCGACCATCTCAGGGCAAGCCCCAGGCCGCCATTTACAGGATGGCGTCCTCGGCCTCCAACCTGCGAGTGGCCACCGTGAGCTTCCGTTGCGGCTCGTTCTACTCGAATCGACTGGTCAGAGACACATTGGGGTTGGGTGAGCAAGGTGTCGCGAGGCTTGGCACGGGGCACCACAACACAAGTAGACCAGGTGCTCGTTTCTCCCTCAGCGTACGAGGGGAAGAGCTTAGTCAACGCACTGGCAGAGGTGATTGCGTCAAGTCAAGAGGCAGGCATCCGTCTCGTGGGCGCTGTTCAGTCATCTAGGAACTTGAAGAAGCGCCTCAATAGTCAATTGGAGGATCGGTGGCCAGCCATGTTACCCGACGCACCATGTACCTGCAAGAAAGCAAGACGAGAGAACGGTCAAGCTGCTTTGTCAACTTCCCGGCAGTGACGGGAAGAGGCTCATCAAAGACTAGTACATCGTCCGAACGGCAGACAACAGCTCCAGAGGGACAAGTCAAGCTGCGGCGGGTAGTGTTTAAAGCAAGGCGTGTGCCCGAATCCGATGTCGAGGCTTCAAAGACAACACCAAGCCCAGGAAGCACGTCGAGCAGCACCAGTGGTAGGTCCGCAGTATTATCCCCTGCCCAGGTACGCTGGGGCCGCTGCAGTCCGCAATTCCAATCACAAAAGACGTTATGAACAGTATATGCAATGCCACGCGGGCCAACTCGGACAAGCCTCTCTTTCTTACAGAACCGCCAACATGGCCAGGACGGCACCAGCCAAGCCCCCCGCGCTGCCGACGACGGGAACAGCGGCGCCAGTCGAACTCGAGGCAGGAGAAGCGCCCGTGGCGGTGCCCGTGGCCTTAGGCGCGGCAGTACTGGTGGCCGAGCCGCTGGCCGAGCCGCTGGCCGAACCGGTGGCCGAACCGGTGGCCGAACCGGAAGGGCTAGCTGAGCTGCTGCACACGACCTTGCTGGGGACTTGGACGCCCGAGGCGTTGCAGAGCTGGGTCGCGTACTGGACGGTCTTGTTCTGGTCGTCCTGGCTGCAGACTTTGGCGAGGCAGCAGGCAATGCTGCCGAGGAAGTCCTTGTTCTTGCACACGCAGGCGATGTCGGCGGCCTTGCAGCCCGCAATGCCCGACCCGGTGACGAACTGGGCGACGCAGTCCCTCTGCACGGGAAGCAATTGTCAGCGGGAGTTTTGCAATCAACAAAGCAACAGCCCAAGGATTGGCAGAGCGGCACATACCGCGCAGGCGGGGATGCTACCGAGCGGGTCCTGGGCCGCGACCAGGCTGGCGGCGAGCGCCATCACCAGAGCAGACTTCATGGTGAAGGGGCTAGAAGTCGAGGACTCGTGAAGCGATAACGGTAGGTAGGCGATGTAGTCCGACGAATGTCCCGAGGAGACAGAAGGTAAGGTTGATGGGTGTTCAAGGGAGATCGGAGGACGAGGAGAAAACGAAGCCACGGCTCAGCTGGTGATGGCTGGTGGCGGGTGCCGGATCATGGCCGCAGGGCTGGGAAATTGGGAAATTAATTGGGCGAGGCAGGACCCCGGAAACCCACTGGAGCCCTGGCCGTCCGTTGCCCCGCCCCTGCATTGGGCCGGTGGCGGTCCAGCGGATGCGCTGAGAGCACCCGAGTTTCACGGCGCTAGCTCAGCCTAGCTTAGGAGTACTCCGTGGGATCGCGGGGCTTGGCTCCGGCGGCTGCGGGGGTCTCGATTCTCAAATAACACCACCCCGATCGGCCTTGGGGCCCAAGGTTTACTCGTATATCCGAAGGCAATTTCGTGGTACGGAGTAATACTCGTACCGCTTCTGCCCTTCTACGAGTACGTCGGCGGGGTGTGTCTCCTCGGCTGGGGTGCCGAGACGCCACCAGTGGCGCAGGCCGGCTGCGTCGGATATCGGCACCCGAGGTATCGTCCAGTACTCCATGTCTGTCAATTGGGTAATAGCATCTGGCCAGATGTATCGTGGAAGATGCGGCAGCTCAGACTTCTCGGATTATCTCACCGGCATGCAAGTCGCCATGGTAAGCCAAAAAAAATTAAATAAAAAAAATTATACGTGGCCTGTCCAGCCCGCGTTGCTTTGCCTCCATGTGGCACCTGTCTATTCTATCAGACGGCCATGCTGTATTTCATACCTTCTTGCCCTGTTTCAAGAGATCAGACACCTTTGGGGGTAGCACAAGTGCACTCCTATCATTTCTCCTGTAAAAGTCCGCCAGCGAGATCGCCGTCTGCTCTGGCATGTCCTCCTGGATGAAGTGTCCGGCCTCCGGGAAAACCTGCAGGGCATACTTTCCTGTTCCAACCCAAGTCAGTTCTGATCGAATTGTCCCAACGTTCAATGTGCATGGGCATACCTTGCATCTGTCCTATTGTCAGTTCAGTGTCCAGTCGGTCTGTGCCGGCCAGCAACAACAGCTTCCCGCCCTTGGCTCCCAGGAACTTCTTGCTCAGCCCTACAAACCAGCCCTCCCAGAATGGTTGCGTAGCGGCCAGGTTGGTCCTCCATCTCCAAGGCCGAGACGAATCCACGCCATCGTCCAGTCTCAGAAGGGCAGGGACCGACGTCCGGGCAGAGATGGAGTTGCGGACTGTTCGTGACCGAATATGCCAGTCAATTGCGGCTTGTATCGTGGCAAATCCCCCTGGTCTCGTCGAAAGATAGGTCTGCATGCTTTGCAACGCATCAATCGCCGAGCCCTCGACCACGTCCAGCACGGCGTATCCCAGCAAAGACGCCCCGAGCTTTCCTTTCTTTGCCAAGTCCGTCACCACTGCGCCTCCCAGGGAGTGCCCGACGAGGACTATGCTTGGGAGATCCTTCCAGCTCATCTGCTCTTTCGTCGACTGAATCATGAAGTAGAGGTCGGCAGAGAGTGTCTCAAGACTCAAGTCCAGAGCTGTCCCCTCTGGCGAGACGGTAGACCCGTGGCCTCTGCAGTCAATAGCAAGGATGCCGGCAGACGGCAGGTGCTTCCGAATCTCGGACCCGACGACAGCAAACGTGAGCCCCGAGGACCCAGCACCATGGTGCATCACAAACAGCGGCCCCTTGTCCACCGGCGAGGTGAGGTGGGCGTGAAATGTCACCTCGGGGTCGTCGTTTGACTTGAGGAGAAGCTCCCGCTCGAAGTATGTCGTCCATGGTATTTGCTCCAGAGTTCTGCCTCGTGCGACCCTGCGCGCCGTCAGTCTAGCGTCTTGCAAGATCGTGTCTTGGATTACCCCTCTGGACGTGCAAACAGCTTTTGGCTGGGTGTTGGGATGATGGTTCCGGTGGACGAGACGGATGACGCCGAGGAAGAGTCGTCGTCGGCATGCTCAGGCAGCTCCGGCACTTGACCCGTCTCCTGCTCCTCCTCCAGCTCTCCCAAGGGCTCATGCGCGAGACCGAGCTTAGACCTTGCCCATGTCCGTTGCAGATCGCTCATGGTGAGTCTCGTCCGGTCTCCAGGCTCGGAGCAGCGGGCCTCCAAGGACGTTGGCAGCGAGTTGCGCTAAAACGTGATTCCCGGTCCAGTTGGAATGAAGATCACTGGCGTGCTGCTCGGGCGAGGATGCCGATTGCTGGGCCTGGGTAACCGCCTTTCCTTGTTCAGCCTTGGAAGGCGGACTTGAACTCAAGTCAGTTCATGACGGAACCACAGAGAAAGCGGGGCAACAAAACACTGTGCTGTGGGCAAAGCCGGTATGGATGGCACAGTGTAGGGTCTGACCCGCACGATGGCATCGAATCACCGCAACCTTGGGAGCGTGGCTTCATAAATACTCTGGCTTGACGTCGTGCTCGTAGATGTTGCACTTCAATCGCCACCCCATCTCGATGTCTCATGTCGTTGACCTCAGGGACTGGCAGGTTTCCGTGCGACAGCTGTTGCCTCGCGGAAATGCGTAGCGGCTAATATAGTACGTTCGGCTGGGCTGTCACAGATGGCGCATCTTCTTGTCTGTAAAGGGATTGCTTGAATATATCGGATGGCTTCTGCTTCTTTATTCAATCAACTCTTGCTCGACGTTGCTCGCCAAAGTAAGCCGGAGTACAAGTACATCTCACTTCGTACCCATGTACCAATAGCTAACCCACACTCTCCCGCTTCCAGCATTCATTTCAACAAGTGTCATTGCACGCTCATCCCCAAAAGTCACCCAGAGGCCTGCCATATATTTCACTTCTCAACTTTGCTCAGAAACATCCCATACCGGTAATCCGAGACGTGCTTGGTGTAGTTGCCGCCTACCCTAGAGTGAAAACGGACACCGCTCATAGGCACCAAAATGCGAAGTTCTCTCTCGAGTGCGAAGAACCATGCCATCCGAGAACAGGTGGGATTGGCGAGAAGATGACTTTTAAGCCTACAGGACCCATCTTGGAGCGATATCATTATCGAGGCTGTAATCAACCATAATCGACGTCTTATTTGAATAGATCTCGGTCGTGTAAATTTGCCCTAGAAACTGTCACCGGGATTGCATGGCTTCTCGGTGGTCAGGCTTCGCACAGGCGTCCAACATTGTTCTGCTCTGGTAATCCTCGGCTCACCGCATGTTCTCTCCCGCGACATAGTTCATTTTTGCGCCTTTGTCTCAGAAACCCGTGCCTGTGGCTAGTTGATATCATAGAAATCCCCGGACAGACAGACGCGCTCTGCCGGGAGACCACAACCCGGGGATAAATCCAGCCACAGACGCGGTCATGGCGCAGGGCGGACGTTCTCTTGGAAGGGAATTGCGACGCCCAACACTGATCTGGCCCTGCTGGGCGTTGATCTACAGACACTATGCGAGGCGGTCGCATCGTAAGAGCATACTGCTGGGATAGCCAGCCAAGGCATCCGGCACTCCGTACGGCCGACCTGACGGTACGCTTCACATTGAAATACGGCGAAGAGCGTCTCGGCACGGATCGAAGGTGAAGACTCGGCTGAACTTGGTGTTTAAGCGGAGAGTTCGCTCGCTACGGGGCAGAGCAACGGCGTTGCAGGGTCGGCCCTCTCGAATTTGCTAGCGTCGTCCCGCAAGCAGACGACGTGACAGTGCAGGACAACCGACAACCAACAACCAACAGGCCCTCCTCCATCGCGGTGAGCTGCGGCTTATTGACCTCCCGCGACGCCATTTTGCAGGCGAGCTGCAGATGGACGATGGATCCATCCATGCCATGTCTCGCGCCCAAACACGCTTGGCCGTCGGCCGTCGCAGCTTTCTTCCACCGTTTGATATCCATTCCAACTGGAGCGCGTGCGTGCTTCATCCATGCTAGCTCGGACTCGCGAGATCGGGCGTTTTTCTCGGCAGCTCCCACTCTGGGCATACTGCGGACTAATACAGGATCCATTGGGCCGAGTGGAGGCACTGACCTCGCACGGCAGGAAGGGGTCAATTGCACCGGGATCAAGTAACGCCGCTCTGTGAACGGTGCGTCTCCTGGACGCCATTTTCATGCACCCTTTTCCTTTGCGTAATGTCCTCCGCGATGCGGGCTTGGTCGGTCTTTGGTTCCATCTGCAACGGCCCACGGAGGCTTTTGCTTGTGCTACGACGAGTGAGGAACAGTCAGGACCGGGCTCGGAGAGCCGAGTCCTCTCGCAGCTTGGTTCGGGCTTTGGTGCTGACGTTGCAGCGCAGAGTCGATGGCCTCGACTTGTTGGTCCCGTTCCACCCACGGACCCATCAGTGAAGCACCGTCCGGCTGGCGCCAAAGCCTGGAGCGTTGCCGGGAGTGTCCTGCCAAGACGAGGCTTCATGTGCCGTGGCCGACGAATGGCTTTGCTCTCCAGGCGAGCAAGAGGCTGACGCACGGCATCGTCGCGTCGTCGCGTCGTCGCCGGACACGCGAATATATTGCCGAGTAGCGACGGGTTGTACTCGTAATCGTTGCCGGGAGCCGTGGCCCGAGAGCAGTGGCCACAGACGGCCGCGGCTCTGTCCGACGGGCTGGATGTCGCGGCTACGCTGCGAGCGAGGAGGCATACAGAGGATTCGTGCTAGAACAAATATGCCATGAATACTCCGTACGCAGTACTCCGTACCCATACGAGTACATACGCATCCCGATCTAGTTATGCGCCAGTGAGACGCCATCCTCGTCCTTGGGTGGCTGGACCCAGACCGGTGTGGGATTGATTGTCCGCATCTGCAGCGTGCAGACGCGCTCTCAGCACGGTGCGTGCTTGCGTGCCTCCGCGCCTGTAACCCAGGGTCGGCGACGGCGACAGCGCTTCTGCTGCTGTGCTCAGCTGTCCGTGGGCCACGGCGGAGGCAAACCGCATGTGGTGTTGCACGACGTCGGCTAGAGTGTGACGGATGGCGGATGGCCTTGGCTAAGGTGCCTGCCTCAGGTCGTCACTCGCCGATCCGCAGCACGTGCCTCGACACCTCGCAATCGCTCACATGTACCGACGTCTTCGTACAGACCAGACACCCGCGGAAGCTGAAGATGACTTCCCAACACTGCAACAACAGCACACCCGAGGCGAGCAGACGCCCGGGCAGCAGGAGACGCGAGCAGCCGATCCGTCGCCGCCGCCGCATTGCCTCGACCCAGGCCCCGGGATGCAGCTTTGGTCGTATCGTATCGGCCGAGCCCTTCTGCACCCAATGGGCAATGGGCAATGGGCATGCGACCTTGGCCGGCCTGCTGTTAGACGCTCCGTCGACTTATGAGTGGGTTGGGCTTGGATGAGTGGTCTGACGCAAGGCAGGGCAAGCAGGACGGGCAGGGGAACACCCCGAGGCCCTCTCGACCACGCTCGACAACCTTAGCGCACGGCGGATGTCTTCCCCGGTTTCTGTTGGGCCAGCATGTGGAGAGCGCGGCGCGGCAGCGTTGGCCTGATGGCGAGAGAAGACCAACCTCGTGGAGAGGTTGGGACATCTCTCAGCCGAGCGCGAGCGCGTCAAGCGCGTCAAGCGCGTCGTCGAGCTGGCGACGTGGGTGTCAGTCATGTCTATCAACCAGCTCCAAAGCCTCTCTGGAGTCAATAATCCCGGGCCGCGGACCTGCGGACCCGCGACAAACCGCACCAATGAGCCACCCAACCAACTACCAATCCCGGTTGCGAATCGACGACGCTACCACCAACAGGGCCGAGCAGATCCGCACGGCGCCCCCTTACTCGTACACCAGCCGGGTTCCCTGCCCGCGTCCCACTCGGCCCCAGCCAGCCATGTCTGCTGCCTCTGCAAGAAGCGGCCTGGGGGGCTCTCCTGTTGTCTCATCTTGGAGGCGGCGAGTTGCCTCGTTTCTTCGCCCAAGCACCAAGTACGAAGCACACACGCCTTCGCCCGTTCGTACGCGTGCGTACGCACTTCTCGTGCGTCTACGAAGTACTCCGTAGTCCGTTCGAAGTACAAGCCGTCAAACACCCCACCACGGTCCAGTCATATTCCAAGCTCAGTCGCCGCCTGGGGGTGGGTGGAGAGGGATCCCGCTGGCCAACAGACGCGCCCTAACGAGTACGGAGTACGGCCTCGGGAATTTGGATCTTGCTGGGACGGGATTGCCTGCACCGGAATGCCAGCGTCGATTACGGAGCACGGCTGCTACTGGATCCAGGTACGAGCACTGGCTTAGGCAGGCTCGAACCCTTGGTCCCGTGACGGAATTGAATCTCGTGGACGGTACCTTTGCGACTGGATGCAACGACCTGTCTTCCGTGCAGTTACCTGCCGCCATGGGAAATCATCGAGCGGCGACCACATTCCTCTTCCAAGTTGGCCGGCAAGACCTTTTGCGATTGTACGGACAGAGAGCAGGCGTTGGACCAAGCCTTTCGATGCAACGCAGGGCAGGGTTCACACCCTGGGATGGGACGAGGGGATCGCATCTCGTGACACTAAGAACCAACCTGCAGTCGCGCCGCGGCTTGGGGGAAAGGAAAAAGGAGACAAGACGATGCTAGCCCGAAAACCGTGTAGCTGGGATGCAGCTGGCTGCCGCTGTGTACCCACGACCTCTGCCTTGGCCTCCTGCCTCGCACGTACATGCATCCGCGTTCGCGCTCGCTCGCTCGCCGGAGCCTTGCCTCTGAGATACCGGACGCCCCTTGCCTCTAGCGTCCGGCCCGGGGTGGATCCGTGGCTACGCCAAAGACGGCTAGGGACGCGATTAAACAGCTTCAAGGGTTGCTACCGAGCGCGCCATGGTTGGAATTTCGCCGGGATCCGCACGCCTGCCGGGCCTTGGACCATCCATATGCCCTGGCGCGATCTGCGAACCAGACAGCCTCGATCAAGGCTCAAGCCGGCCGGCCAGCCCACCTACATGCGTTCTACTCGTACTCGTACAGGCACGGAGGAGACATCCATACGGATACCGGGCTCCCCTCTGTGGAGAAGTGGAACGAGCACGACGACCGTGTGCACATTCTCCCAGTTGTCCTTACCGCATGCGCGACATCTTGTCTCGCCGGCTGCCCGTGGACCACCGCCCCGAGATGCAGATCCGCCTTCCGTCTGAGGCTGGGGCTAATACATAGCTGGTACTTCGTACGTGGGCCTGAGTTCCTGCATGCCTCAAGGGGACTGCTGCGCCTAGCCCCCAACCTGCGCAGCTAGAAACGACTGTTGCTCGTGCCATCTACCGCTGATACCGGCGTGCCAGGGGTACGAGTGATGACGGGATGAGAGATGGGGCAACCGACCAGCCAACCGCGTCGACGAGGAGCCAATGTGTCAAGCCCTTTGAGAAGCGCTGAGCAGGTTACGCAGCCTGGTGCCACATGCAGCCAGGCATGCACACATCACTCGCAAAGTGTCACCAACTACGCTTATTACGGGCAGCATGAATTGCAGCCAGCGTGGATCCACCAACGCTGATCGGAAGTCCCTCAGCAAGTCGCCGCTATGCCTGTTACGCCTGGGTGGATACGCCATATATCGGAGTGGCTAACGTTTCCAGGGGAGCCGTTGTGGAAAGGCTGTCATGTCAGTTCATGCTCAGTGAACACACCACACCCAACGCTCCCCGATGCAGAATCTGCTTGGGCCAGCGTCCGGTTTGCATCCGTCGTTTGTGCACTTTGTTGGCCATGGCCTTCCCACGGGCCCAGGATTAGAGGCCTGTCGGTTTGACCGACGCGTTCGACGGAGGCGAATGGTCCCTTATATAAAAATATCCCTCGCCCCCGCCCCGGCGAGTTCCCATCATATATATGTACTCACTCTCCGCCACCCTGTCGAGTTGGTAGAGCTGGCAACACTGAGCTGAGGGCTGGGGAAACGTCCAATATTGCCTGGGTGGCCCCCCCGTTTCCACCCAGCTGGCTGCTTCCGACCGCTCGCCCTCCGCCTGCTGATCTCACCGTCTCACTCCCACACGCCCGCGCCTCCCGGGACGTTTCTTTTCTCATGGTTGCCTCGACAGGGTCCTACTCACCACGCGTGCCGGCGCGAAGACACGCTACCGACGGACAGCCATTGTCGTGGCGCTTGGGCACCGTCTCGGTCCTGTTCCTACCCTAGCCACACCTCAAAGGTCAGTCCATAGGAGAAGAAAAGAGAGACAGAGCGTGTTGTCCAATGGGAAGCCATCTGCACGCTTGCTGCTGCTCAACCTGACCGGGTCCATCGACGTCTCGCCCGGAGCCTTCATCTGTCAGATTGCCACCTTTCCACGCTGTTCACTCCCACGAGCGCCCTCGTCGTCCGTTTCTCGCCACCCGCGTCCGCGCCCGGCGACAGGCCGTCGCATACCATAGCGGGAAACCACACGCTCTTCCCCCGTCTCCATAGCTTCGCGCATATCTGGGTTTAAACGAAGGTCCGGAACTGCGCGAGCCCAGCGGCATCTCCACCTTGTCCCCCACCACCGTCGACCCTCCAGGCAGGACTGAGGCCACAATACGCATCTTTCTTGCTTTGTTTTGGAGGCCGAGCTTGAAGAGCACCAGCTTCAGCTTCCGGCTGGTAGCGCCACATTCCTCAACCCTGGAAGACGGATTACGTTGGCCGCAAACTTCCAGAAGCCCCCGTTGAGAACATATTCCGGGAAAGACACAGTACACGTGTCTCAAACGGTCGCCCACAGCTCCAGAGCCGGCTTGGTTTAATCTTTGGTTCAGGCTCTGAAGCCTCTTCTCGGGTCAAAGCCGCGACGGGACCGATCCGGTCCATCTGTCCTCTCGATTGGCCCTCCTCCTGACGAGTCCCTGCTCATTGCAACTCGCCCCGGAAGAAGTTGGGAACTGGAAAGCCACCTCGTACTATCTGGAAAGAAGACGTACTTTGGACTCTTAAGATGACAAGTCTCCCGGGTCTCCCGGATCCGTCCTGAACACCTGCGATAGTCCGCTGGCTGGCATCTTTGCCATTGCTGACTTTCAAGTCTTTCACCGCTTCTCTTTCCCGAACACCTGCTGATAACACGTCTCATCAGCCGCGGTAATCCTCTTTCATGACCCTCATCGGAGCCCACTACATCTACTCGAAACCGGAGCTCTGGAAATCCGGTTGCAGCAATAAATTCTCAATCCCTTCTATGCCACATCGACACATTGCTCCGCCACCCAACGAGACTGCAATGGACATGTCACAGTCAGCATACAACCCAGGCTACAATGTGGCATCGCAAGATCCATCAACGGCTGATGGGGATTCCAGGGACTCTGAAGGGTCGTACGAGGAGCATAATTCCGACATGGGGCTGAGGAGATCATATTCCACGCCAAACACCGCCCAGGTACAGCATCAAGGAACCCAGGAAACTCAATCTCAGTCTGGAGCTGCCGGGGAGAAGAAAAGGAACAAGCTTGGCTATCACAGAACTTCCATTGCCTGCAGTAAGTGCCACTCTGAAAAAGGGTTTCAGTGTGAACCCAGTTAAACAGTGTTTCGCGTATAGGCCATTGCCGTCGGCGGAAAATTCGATGCATTGCGTCTCCCGACGTTCCTAATCGATGCGTCAACTGCATTCGACTGAAAAAGGAATGCAGTTTCTACCCTGTGGATCAACAGCCCAGTGCCGACAACCGTTCGAGAGCCCCGCCGCGGCAAACCGCTGGGTCGAGTGTCGGATCAGCGACTTCATCGCCCGCTGTCGCCTCTGGAAGCCCCGGGGAGCTGCCATCGCACCAGCCGCACGCTCCCGTATCCGGTATTGCCCAAGGGGGTAAGTCGCAAACTGCCGGCGACGAATACTTCCCACCCGATGCCAAAGGTGAGGATCCACTGCCGCGGAGAGATTGGAGAAGGGAGAGAAGTGCGTGCAAGAGTTGCTGACGTGCGTGCACAGTTCCGTCGAACGGGATGCCCGCGGGCGGCCAGTACGGTTACGCGAACCAACCACCCACGAATTGGATGGCGGCAGATGTGAACGCAACGCATTTGTCGAAAGCCGAAAACCTCAACATGTCCTGGCAATCGTATCCGGCCGAATCGCCGATGAACACGCAGTTCTCTACATATGCACAGTCGTCAACAGCATCCGCGACGTGGGCATCTGGAGCCTCGGAAGCCGGATCCCATGACGAGATGGCGTGGTCTGACTTTGCACCCCCAGTCCGTTCGACGTCGTACAGCGGCGAAAGCACGGGAAGCCATCAGCAAGTGCAATATATTCCCGTGGGCCAGGGACACCCCTTCGAACGTCGGCCGTCCAACTACTCAAACATGTATCCCCCTCAGCCTTTCGGAGCACCAGTGGCGGCCATGACGCCATGTTCGGGGGCAGGATTGGAAACCCAGAGGTCGCCAATGGCTGGAACTGTTGCATCCAATGCGGAAGCATGGCAACAACAAATGCTGCCACACGGGCAGAGCCCGTACGCAAAGCAAACAGACATGTTTGGCGGCTGGCAATACGACAAGGTCGGGGGAAGTCAACAGATGTGGCTGGAGCAGCGACCGCAGAGGGCTGCAACTCAAGCACCATCGGATGCGTACTACGCTACGTGACATGGGCGGTCGAAAGACGTGAACCGTTGGGAGACGGGTGGCCACGGCAGATGCAACGATTGGTAGCAACTCATTACATGAGGTGAATAATGGGGCGAATTCCAACGCGCTCAACACTACGGCCAAGTCTTGCTGATGGGCCGATGGCAATGGAAGCCTTTGTCCGCATTCCTCAATGCCGCGAGGAGAGTCAGTACTGATGAGTGTGCGGTTGGTGCCCAAACCCCTGGCTGAATTATACGGATCATTTGGCGACCAGTGATCTTGAAAGGAGCGCACAACTGGGTCAAACTTTGGCAGTTGTGGCGGCGGTCTGTCTGTCTGACTGAACGTTGGGCCGAACGATGGATCGTGGTTGAAGGACAATTGAGTCTCTCCGAATTCCCGCCCTGCCCAGTGCGCTCTGCCATGCAGGGTGGCAACGGCGTCGAGCTCTCCAGCTCCCAGCCGAGCAATCTTATATCGGTCGAGGCCGCCATGAATCGGCGTTGAGCAACAAGTCGAGGGCCATCCTGATGAACACATACTCTGGAGCAGGGAGCGTTGGTCGCGAGACGCGAGATGCTCGTCCGCCGGGGTTGGGGCGAGACCGCGGCATACAGACAGACCGACGTTGCACGCAAGCATCCTCACGATGATCGATTCAATGGCCCCCACATGGTCATTGTCATGGTGCGTTGCGTGACCGCCCGACGCCGCCGGGAGGCGGCAGTTCTACGAAGTACTCGTATGGTGGGACGGGAACCGGCCCGGTAATTATATAGCAAGGGGACCTGTAGCAGGGGGACCCCTGTCACCCGTGTGAATTGAAAGGGGGCTACTTTGTATTATGGCCGCATTGGGATATCGGTCGGACTACGGAGTACTTGTATATCCAACAACGGTGGCTCTGGCAGCTGTGAGGTCGTCAGTCTCGTTGACGTTGGTGTTGGGAAGAAGGTTAAACTTAGGTAGTCTTTTTCCTAGTCTTTCCAGAAGGTTATTGCAGTTGCGGCAGTAGATCTCTCCTGTTACGGCGGCGCCGGTGGCTGTGAGGTTTAAAGGTCGAGATAGCTGCAACGCCGCCAAGGTGAGGTGCAGCAAGACTCCCAGCCAGGCGGGCGTTGCACCGACAACGGCCAGGAATGCCTTTACGGTGTCTCGTGTCGGCATGGAAGGCGGCTCCGACACATGCGGACGGGACCTGTGTTCCCCGGCCTCGAGCAGCACGGCGACGGAAACTCCTCCTGCTGCTGCTGCGACGCCGACGACGTCAGACTGCTCCAGATTCGTCTGTGGGGATAATAACGAAAGCAGCAGCGGCCGGCAGGCAACGTTTGACCCCGGCAGAAGTCTAGAAATCGACGGGGACTGGGCGCACCACGACTTGGACATGGACATGGGCCACCTGACGTTCGATTTCGGCTGTCGAGCCCTGGAAGTCGCTCGAGTCCCCCGCGAAGACGATGCCTCAGAGAACTCGGCAAGGCGGAGAGGGCCGTGGAGACGTTCGATGCCTGCTCGGCTCGGCGAGGACGAAGAGCCGACCTGGCACGACCTGGCACGACCTGGCAGGGTTTGACCATTCGCAAGATGCGGGACGAGCTCAAGGCCATCGTCCAGGAGACCAAGAGAGACCGAAGCGGGTGAGTGGCCGGGCTGCTGGGCGTTTGGGAGAGAACGGGTTGGGCTACGAGTTGATCTCGGCCATGATACGGAGTACATTTTGAGGATTCGCCAGGCCGTATTTAGAGATCTAAACTGCTGTCTGCTCAGGTGATGTCAGTGAGGCGACGATGAGGGGTCGGTATCCACAGTACGTACCTTCTCCGTTTGTCCGCGCGGTGGCACGATGCAAGTAACATTAACTAACATTGCTCGATCGCTGAGATTCACACAACGCATGCGATAACAACGGCTACGAGCACAGCTGTCTGTCTCATGCCCCGTCGGCCGGCCACCAGCAGGTCCACCTCCACCCGCAGCTGTTTAGCACGAGCACAGCCTGAGACGTGCGCGCTGCAGCCTGTCTTGGACTCTCGACGCCACTACGCCCCACGACGTCCGGGGTCTCTCAGACCTCGACCAACGTTGACGATCCTTTGACAACAGCAACGGCTGCCAACGCCTCCCCCTCAATCCCAGCGCCTCTCCGCAGCCCGATCCGAGTGGATGAGAAGCCGTGCGCCTTGACGCCGTCGACGAGCGACATCTCCAGCTGCCGGCGCCAGCCCCGACCCTAATCTCCCCTCGAGCACGACGGCGCCTCCCGCTCTCACAGCTCCGGCCAGCAGACCGACGACGACGTGCATGTCTCCGCCGGAGGAGCCGACGGGCCACGAGGTTCCCGGAACGCCCGGCAGCGATACCAAGCTGCTAACGCAGACGGATGCTGAGGTGACGGCTGTCCAGGCACAGGCACAGGCACTGGCACAGGAGCAGCCCGCAGCCGCTGGCGATGCGCCTGTTGGCGGAGCCAAGGACAAGCACAAGCACGACGACGCTGGACGGCCGGGCGACCGGCGGGCCTCGATGGCCTCGGCCTCGGCCTCGGCCGCGGACTCGAGTGGAGCTGGCCATGGCCACGGCGACACGCCAGCGGATACAGAGGCCGACGCAGCATCCGAGTCGCTGCAGCCACTGCCACTGCCACAGGATGCCCGTGATACGCCGTGTCCACCTGCGCCAGTCAAGGGCGAGCACGTCGCCGAGCCTGAGCTGTCAGACAACATGGCCTCGTCGGTGGCCACGATTAAAGCTCCCAAACCGATTCCCCTCAGCGACATTAACGCGCAACACCTCACCGCCGACCCGTCCAGCTACGTCGACCCCACACCCGCCACGCCCATGACCTCGCAGCCGCCTTCTCGAAGCCCCTCCAACGCCAGGTCACATCGCTCCGACGACCTCTCGCCGTCGAGGTCAGACGAGGACAGGCGATATGCGAGTGAAGACGAGCAGGACGGCGGCTCCCGCTCCGAGATCCAGAGCATCATGGAACAGTTCAGCGAAACTGGCGGCGGCCCGGGCGAAGAGGAAGTCATGAGCCCTAGGTTGGAGATTGCCTCCCCGATACTGGGCGGCGCGATGCAGCATCCGCCACGGAAGTCGAGCCTGGAGCCCCTGGCGCCGTCCATTTCCACCATACTGCAAGAGTTCAACGCCTTGCGTTTGTCCACCTCGTCCCCCTCGAGCGTCAGATCCAAGGACCGCTCCGCAGACGACCATGGGCCTCCCGTGCCTCCCAAAGACGGCGCCTTTGGAACCCCTCCGCGGTCGAAAGAGGATCGCGGGCCTTCCACTGTCACGTCTCCCACGTCTGTTCCACTGCCCATCCACCGACCCCCGCCTCCAGAACCCGAGCCCGAGCCATCGTTGCCGTTTGATTTTCACCGGTTCTTGGAGCAGCTGCGGAACAAAAAGGCCGACCCCGTGGCAAGATATCTTAAGTCGTTCTTGTCCGAGTTTGGCAAGCGGCAGTGGATGGTTCACGAGCAAGTCAAGATAATTAGCGATTTCCTGGCCTTCATCGCCAACAAGATGGTGCAGTGCGAGGTGTGGAGGGACGTGTCGGACGCCGAGTTCGACAACGCCCGCGAGGGCATGGAGAAGCTGGTCATGAACAGGCTATACACGCAGACCTTCTCGCCCGCCATTGCACCCCCCAAACCTATTCCCGGGGCCAAACCAAAGAGGAGAGGCGGGGATATGCCCATGGGACCGGGCCGTCGAGGCCAGCACCAAGAAGACGTCGAGCGCGACGACATTCTGACGCAGAAGATTAACATTTACGGATGGGTGAAGGAAGACCACTTGGATATTCCTCCGGTTGGCGAGAGTGGGCGCCGGTTCTTGAAGCTAGCCCAACAAGGTTGGCCTCGCGCGTGCCTTGCTCTGAAGGAATGATGATGCTGACCAGGTGTTGCGCGCAGAGCTCATGAAGATCAAGTCGTACAGGGCGCCGCGAGACAAGATCATTTGCGTCCTCAACTGCTCCAAGGTCATTTTTGGTATGCCGCTCCACGAAACGAGTCGACCGACCAGACGAAACTAACAACCGCAGGCCTGTTGAAGCACAACAAGTCGGACTCGTCAGCCGACTCCTTCATGCCCCTGCTCATATACGTCGTTCTGCAATCGAACCCCGAACACTTGGTGTCTAATGTCCAATACATTCTACGGTTCCGTAACCAGGAGAAGCTTGGGGGCGAGGCCGGCTACTACCTCTCCTCCCTCGTACGTCGCCCCTTTGCATGCCACGCAAAGCTACGCTGACAGCGCGGGAAGATGGGGGCCATACAGTTCATTGAAAACATGGATCGCTCGTCGCTGACCATTTCCGACGACAACTTTGAGAGGAACGTGGAGGCTGCGGTCTCGGCGATTGCGGAGAAACAGCAGGCCACCTCTCCTGTCATAACGCAGCAGGCCTCGTTCAACGAAAAGAGCTCCCTGCACCCTGGCGAGGCCGTTGCTAGGTCCTCGGTGGATGGAGCAGACTCGTCGACCCCCCGGCGGTCAACTTCGTCCAACGAGGGCGAGCCCAGAGAGGACGGGGCAGCCATAACTGGTCTGCTGAGAACGATTCAGAAGCCGCTCTCGACCATTGGGCGGATATTCTCCGACGAGACCGGGTCGTCATCGTCGAGCCTCGGAAGCACACCGCGATCGCCAGCCCCGCCTGACCATTTACCCCGTCGCCACGACAGAGACGGGACGGGAGACGACTCGGGGCTGTCATCGTCGAGGCACGCCTTGTCCGCCGAGGAGGCCGCCGCCAGGCAGGCCAGCGCCGAAGCAGCAGAGGCACTGCGCCTGCAACGCGCCGAGCACGCAAACGTCGTGGAGACGCTGGCCGGTATGTTCCCGGACCTGGATAGAGAAGTCATCAGTGACGTTGTTTACCAGAAGGAAGGAAGGTGAGTTTTCAAACGCCCACTCCGTGCCCTCTCCAGACATTACGGAAACTCACGACTAGGCGCTGACCTCGCGCAGGGTTGGATTGGCCGTCGATGCGTGTCTTGCACTGTCCACATAGAGCGCTTGGGCGGGAGCCGTGAGCTCATTTACTACTTTTGTTTGTTTGTTTATTTGTTTGTTTGTTTGTTTATAAGCATTGCAATCCATCCAGTGTAGATACCAACCAATTCATATATCCGTCGTGTTCCCCTTTTGACCTTGTACGAATCCACAATGTGACCTCTATTGGTGATACCCCAAGAAACACATCGATGGCAGACGGGATGACAGGCGACGTGCATGCACATTGGGTATTCACATTCTCGAGATATGTCTGATCTAAAAAATACAAAAAGCCACCCAACCCACCAGGCCCGAGATGCCGCCCTCGCTATGACCAAAATAAAATGGATATCAAAAAGGGAAAACTTGGGTATGATGCTAGTGAACGAGCCCCCTCCCCCCTCCCCAACTTTAACCGGGCATCGCCTCCGTTCCCCAGGAGGCGGCCCTTATATGTTGTCGATTGTTGTGCCCCGATATGTCCCATTTCCATATCCGTTTCTATATCCGTATCCTTGGCTGTAGGGGTCACTGTACTCCTTCTCCATCGTGGGCAGCAGCGACTGCCGTCCTCCCATGCCGATGGGCGCCGCACCGTCCATGAGCTTCTGCGTCCCATCGTTGGACATCATCGGGGTCAGTGACCGGTACAGCGGGCGGCCGGACGGGGCGACGGGCGGCCGGAGGGCGTCTTCGGCTGGGTAGTATCGCTCAGGGGAGCCATAACGGCCCATGGACTTCTCGTTCGGGTCGTCGCTCGAGACGGAGATGATGGATCCCTGGGCGCCGGCGGAGGGGCGGTCGAGGAGCAGCGAGTTCCGCGCGTCGAGCGGCGTGAGGTTGTCCATGTCGTACTGGAGTTTCTCTGTATAAATCGAATTAGCCACAAGCTCATCGAGTGTCTCAGCGGCATGGTTCAACGCACCCATCTCCTTTCTACGCTTCCGATGCGGGTTCGTCTTGCAGCAAGCGTTGATGGCGTTCCACGCAATGAGGATCGCGAGGACGCCCGTCAGGGCCGACTGCACGGCAATCAAGACGACACCGGCAACGGTCTGGGTCGTCTGCCTGATGCCGAATTCCTCGACAAACACCAGGATGCAGACAACGGACAGTACGCGCACGACCGCGATGACGATGTTGACGACGTTGCCAGACTTGCGCTCGTACGGGCGACTCCAGAGCAGCAAGATCAGCATGAGCACTTCAATGACGAGAAGCGCAACGGACTGGGTCATGCCGTGGCCATCGGCGGCGGCGAGCACACAGCCCTTGGCGAACATGTAGACAATGAGCGGGGCGAACAGCCACCAGTAGTTCTTCTTGTAGGAGTCGTAGAAGAGCGAGTACTTGACCCATGTCTTCTTGTCCTCGTACAGGGCATCGGTGCCGCCCTCCAATTGCTTGAGCTTCCTGGCCGTGTTCCAGATCTTCCAGGAAAAGAAGGCGAGGACACCGGTGAATATGGCAAGGGTGACGCCGGCGAGGGTTTTGGCGGCCCATGAGTCGCCGTGGGTGAACTGGAATATGCAGTAGAGCACCCAGATGCCGTAGAGGATGAAGATGAGGGCGGTGATGGTGCGGGCAATGGATCCCCAGTAGTGCTTGCGAAAGCCGGCGAGCGACTTGGGGAAGCTGCCGAACAGGGCCCAGGCCTCGAGAACCAACTTGACGAGCAGAATGCCGACGGCGATGGCAGCAATGATGATGGCCACGACAAGCAGTGCCGTCATGAAGATGTCAGACTTGGGAACGGCGAGCTGCTCGGCATAGGCCTGGATGCCCTTGACGGTGTGCTGAAAGTCGGAAGACGTCTGGCTAGAGTTGCCGCTGGAGCCGGGGGCAGTCTCGTTGATGGACGTGTGCAGCTCGCGGGCCGCGAGGGTCAACAAGGCGTCGAGGGTTCGCTTGGACTTGACGAGGCCCTGGTTCAGGCTGTTGGTCGAGCCGTCCGGGAAGACGAGCGTCGCGTTCTTGAGGTACTCGACGTTGTCCTGGGTGAGGTTGCCGCCAGTCTTGGCGCGGAAGCCATCGATGGCCGACTGGAGCCCCGTCCAGGGGATGAGGCCGGTGGAAAAGGCGAAATTCTTGGCGAAGCTGCGGTATATGGGTGGGTAGTTGACCGAGAGCATGCCGGTCATGGCCATGCCCTGGAACCAGCCAAACACCTCGGTGAAGCCGGGGGAGATGGTGCCTGCGCCTCCGGCCGAAGCGGCGCCGCCTCCGGACAGGGCAGCACCTACGGCCGAGGTCCCGGCCAACAGCAAAGCCGTGCCGGCAACGCCGGCGGCAACGTACTGGACAACCGGCACGTTGACAGTCTTGCCGTTGGAGACGTGCGACTGGATGCAGGCCACGTTCCTGCCATCGTCGAGGCTTCTGAGCTCCAGGGTCGCCTGGGCTGAGATATCGGGGACCTGGAAGGCGATGGCCGGGATCAGGTCCGCGAACTTGGCCGGGATCTGCTGGGTCCCGCTGGCGCCAAAGGTCCCGGCGGGCACGGGACACAGGCGCTGGACAAAGGTGGCCTGGCTGCACGGGTTGAAGCTGTTGGAGTAGACCTGGTTCCCGTAGGCGGTGACGTTGAGGACGGCCGAGACGTTTTGCTCCCTGGCGCTGGAGCCGGCCACGTCAAAGGTGACGGTCTTGTTGTCGTTGTTGTAGCTGATGTTGATGTGGTCAACCCTGACGCTCGCATCGGTGCCGCAGTCGGTGAAGCCGTCGGTCTTGAGAACCTGGGCGCTCCATGCGCCCGTCGCCAGCGTCCCCATGAGCACTACTCCCCTCCAAACGCTGCTCCATGTCGAGTCAGAGCGAGCCATGCTCGTGGTCGCGGATCCGGCGACGACAAAACGAAAGGAATCGTCGTCGTCGGCGGGTCAGTGGTTGCCGGCCAGATATCTGCCGCCAGCCCCGACGCTCGGCCCCGACGAATGCGATGTGCAACCGAGGATGACAGGGAGCCGATTCGACAAAGCCGACGCTGGGCGACGTCGGTTCCCCTTGTACCTGGGATGGAGAGACCGGTTGATGGAAAGGTAATAGGTGAACAAAGCTGCGCCCACAGGGCTGCGGCGGCCGAGGAGCAGGATCAACCCGGTCGGGAATGGGAAGAAAGAAACAGGGGAGAGAGGAAGGGAAAGTGAAGCGGGCGAAGACGGCTGCCGACGGCCAAGTAGCGAGCGCGTCTTGTGCAGAATGTTTCACAGTACCCAACCCGGGGGGAGAGTCATGGCAGCGGGAGAGGGCTGGGTCGCTTGCCATGGCCAGGGGGTGTTTGTGAAACGAACGACGGGCAGGCCGTGGCGCTTGCGGGCTTCGTGCCGAAAGAAGAGTCGACATGTCCCCCCGACGGCAGGGGGGAAGGCCGCCCGTCTGGCGACGGAGCCTGGGCCGAAAACGACGGCCCAGGGACGGGGCAAGGAGCGCGAGGGCATCCATCACGCCGGCGGCCTTGCACGTCGCGGCCACGTCGCGGCCACCGCGCAGCGACGACGCGCCGTGCTCAGCGTCCAGCGCCCCTGGGCGGCTGCTCGCCCGAAGTACGGGGCTCGAAGCACGCATCGTACGAGCGAAGCCCCCGCCCCCACCCCGCCCTCAGGGGTCTTCAGCGCCCGGCCGGTCTGCGGCTCCGGTGGCCACCGCCAACCGCCAACCGCCAACCGCCAACCGCCCCACTGCCGGTGCCACTGCGCCGCCTGAAACCCATCAACGCCGGCCGCCACCACCAGCCCGGCACGCCGCTCCGTCCAAAGCCAGACGCCGTGTCTGGGCTCCTGACAGGGATCACGTCAACTCTCCGAGCCCCTGGGAGCCGAGCCCGTCCCCTCGTGTCCCTTGCCGTTGCACGCGCCCGACGAGTGAACAACAGTGCTCCGTATTGTCGTGCGAAAAAGGGTCAAACCGCCACACGTCATAGGCGCCGCAGTCAGCCGCTCAACCTCCGAATCCCGTCATCTCCAAACCAAGTCGCATCTCCAACACCTCCATTCCGTCGTCGCCACACATGTTCCAACACAGGGCCCGGTCCGGACGAGAGAGGCGCGGGGAAATAAAATGCCAGCAAGTGGGGGGGTGACAAGTTGAAGCGTGAACCGAGGGCGCAGGCCGCAACAAGCTCTCTGGTTTAGAGAAACTTCGCCAGGCCTCTCTCCTCCCACGTCCGCTCTTGGTCATTGTTGCCGCCGGCATTCTGCTGCGGCGAGTGGGGATACGTCGACAGCGACTCGTGGCCGCTAAACGGGCTTCCGCCGACACTCGACAGGTCCATCATGGCGTCGTAGCCCATCTGCCCGCCCATCTGCCCGCCCATCTGCCCATATCCCACGTTCTGGAGCCCCAGGGCCTTGAGCTCCGGGAACGGCTCGACCTCGCCCTTCATCAGCATGTACGGACTAGGCGCCGGCACGAAGGCATCCGATGTGTTCGACGAGCCCTGCATCCGCTGATTCGGGCCATAGTCCTGGTTCATTCGACTGACGTCTAGAGCAGGCTGCCGCAGGATTTCCCCAATGTTATTGTTCTGCGGCGCGTAGAATGACTGCTGCTGCTGCTGCTGCTGCTGCTGCTGCTGATACTGGCCTGGTGGCATCACCAGACACATCAAGTGGCTCTGGTCCGAGTAGCCCATGTGCTGATGACCGGGCTGGGACTGATGTTGCTGCTGCTGGGCAACGCCTGGGTACTGCACCGCCGGCGCAGTCTGGTTTGGAAGCCGAATCATCGGCGGCGGCGGACGGTCCTGTACGGGGCTGACGATGGTGTCAGCAGCCAGTTCCTTCGCCTTGGCTGCCACGAGGCCGACCACGGGTAGGGATATCTGCTCCATGTGCTTGGCCAGGTGGACCGTCAACTTCTTCCACGTCGGGAACGCCTTGCCGCAGAACCGGCACGGCTCCTCCTGCGGCCGCGTCGATGTCTCAATGTGGCACCGCTCCACCTTCTGCCACGTTGGATCCATCCCGCCAGCCCGCTTCATGGCGGCCTTGGTCTTGACCTTGGGCTCCGGGAACCTGTGCTCGCGCACCAGGTGCTGCAGGAAGTTGTCTCGTCGGTAGCACGTATGCCGGCAGTCGTCCACGTCACACGTCCACCACTCCAAGTGTCGGTGGCCCTCGTTCTCGTGGCGCACCCAGTCGGCCTTGCGCTTGAAGACCTTGGGGTCTCGGCAGTTGTCCCACGTGCAGGTAAACGGCTGGACGTCCTCATGAACGTGCTTGGTCCAGTCAGACGGCTTCTGGAACTTCTTCCGTTGGTAGCACAGCTGGCACTCGAGCTCGGCCGGCAGGTATTGCGTAGGGGGCATAGGAATGTCCCGAGGGAAGCTCTCCTGGTTGATGACGCCTTCGGTCGGCGTGCCCTCACCGGCGTCATTCATCTGATCTGACAGTGGGTCTACTCCCCTAGGATCCCCCTTTTGATCGAGCGCGTTGGCCGATCCTCCGAGCGCAATGCAGAGTGAACCACAAGCACAGTCGGCACCGAGACCAAGATGCTTGACCTTGGCATTCAGCAAATGCTTGTATCTCATGATCTGCTGCTGAGCAATGCGATCAACCAAGTAGCCGTGCCTTGCGCCCAACCGGGGATTCAGAGTCACGACGTGCCGCTGGAATCCCGCGAAATTGGGTGCAATGTCACCGATGATGTTGGGATTCGCCTTCATGTCATTATCGTCATACATCTCATCGTCATCTTCGTCGTCGTCGTCGTCGGCGTTGACGGCGTTGCTCGTCTTGTTGAGAGACGCCACCGGCGGGCCGCCAGACTTTTTCCACATTTCTACAAGACTCGAGTGGCTTTCCGTGTGGGCCGCGGCGGCGGATGGCTTGGGGATCTCAGACTTGCTCCGGGGTCGTCTGAGTGTGTTCATTACGCCGAGGCCGCCGGTGAGGCTGTTCCTCGGAGAGGCCATGGGCGTCGTTCCGCCGACGGAACCGCTCCGCGAATGGGTTGTCCCGATGGATGCCAAGTGTTGGGCCATGTGTTGGGCCATGTGTTGGGCCATACTGACCAGCGAAGTGTTGATGTTAGGCGTGGGTGGTTTCTTGTCCCAACTCGACGTTCGAGATGTAGGAGACAGATGAGGTGTGCCGTCGCGTTTGCCTTGATGGTCGTCGTCAGGTTGGTACAGCCCCTCCACATCCTTGGCGCCGCGGGAGCGAGAGCGGCTGCGGGAGCGTTTCCGCAGGGAACTGGCGCTTGGTCGACGGACCAGGCCCCTCAGATCCCTCAGTAAGCCTCCCGACTTGTTACCCTCGTGGCCGCTACCTCGACTGAGGGACAGCTTCTTCAAGAAGCTCCCGCTTGTGACTCCTTCGACGTCTAGGTGGAAGACACTAGGGTGGCTGCGTCGACGAGTACCCCAGGTCGCGGACCTGGAAATTATGGAGTCGTTGTCGCGGCACAGTCTCTCGAATCTCTCAATGGCCGCTTGAGAGGATTGCGGCTGGGCTCTACCGGGAGTTCCCATGGTGATTTGGTGGAGCACGGGAGCGTCCGCCCAGTTGCGATTCGCCGCGATGATGTCGCGATCGATGCCGTTCAACTGGCCGCCACTCCATTCATTGTAGTAGGTCTGCCCGGGGATGTATCGGTTCTCGGTTGCGTCGCCGAAGGGAATGCCATCATTGCTGTCGTAGGCCGACTGCTCAAGGGCCCGGACTTCCTCGGCAGGCGTCTCCCGCGGCGCGGATACATCGTCCATGTTACCGGAAAGCCACTTGCCAACCTCTTGATCCCGATCCTCGACGTTTCGTCGCGTCATCAGCTCATTGATGCTGGGGACGTCATCTGAAGGACGGTTCCCGGGGTCAAGTCCGCCCCGCCGCGTGGTCGACTCACTGTGCCAACGGTCCAACGAGTCTCGATGGGCCGAGGTGAAGTTTGAGTCATGGGCCGAGGAAATGAGATCACCTGCGGAGTGGATGCCGCATCGCGCTGTACCGGGGCTGTCCTCGAAGGTACGTTCAACCGTACGGACTGGGGCATTGTCACCCTGGTCCCATACAGAAACAGTGACCCTCGGGCTCTGGGGGTTCATGACGACGGGAGCAGGCGCAAGGCCGTCCTCGCTCGTCCGATTGCTGCCGCTATTGCTGGGCGTGAAGTTGGCCGACTCGACGACGACGGGGGCAAGCTTGAACGGAATTTGGAGCTGTTGCGGAGAGATGGAGTCTGGATGTCGGTCTGAAATTGGTCGCTTGACGGCATTCTTGCGCTCGCTTCTCGGCGGGGTGGTGTGGATGGAGGTTGTGTGCGAAGGAGTCAAGGGGTACAAGGTGCCGTCGTCAACCTCATTCCGGGGCTCCAGGATTGCAGAGTCGCTGGTTAAGAAGGCCGGCTGATTCCAGCCAGCGGCGACGTCGAGAAAGGACGGCGTGCCGCCCTCGACGTTACTGAAGTCGACGCCGAAGAAGGGGTCCTCGTCGAGATCGCTGAAGTCGCTCGACTGATAGTTGCCCAGGGTCGTCGTCGAGCCGGCAGGGGTCTCGAACCGGTTGGCCGAGGGAGAGACGGATTCGCCATGGAGCTGTGACAGGTTGTCGAGGTTGGCGGCGGCGGACGTCGAGAGCCGCCGGTGGCGGGAGGCAGGCGGGGAGAGATTGCGGGGTTCGGGGCTCTGGACTTGATAGCGGTCCTGGCTGTCGAGGGATCCAGGCGCGGCGGCGAACGTGTAAGCCATGGTCGCGCCTCTCGAGCGAGGGGACAGCAGTGGCTATGTATGAGGTGCAAGACGGAGGAAGTGCTAGAGGTGGATGCGCCTGGGAAGGTGCCGTGAGGTCACAGGCAGGGAGGGGAGCGTGTTCCCAGGCCCGCTCGCAACACCGGCTCGAGGCCAGCCGGCTAGTATTGCCTTGGTAACAGGAGTGGTATCTGGAGCAGGACCAGCAAGCGGCGAGGCTGCCTAGGACGGGACGGGTGGTCGTGAGTCGTGACGGTCGCAAGACTGGAGGAGGTGGTGGTTGTCGTGGAGAAGGAGGGCTGAAGCCGAGAACGCGGTGGCTGCGGGCTGGCAACGGATCGAGGCGCATATGACCTGTGGCCCTGGCAGGGGCCTCGGCGCTGGCCACGGCACACCATGCAACCGACCATGCAACCGACCGTGCAACCGCCGTCAATACTGGACGGCCCCCAGAACCCAGAAGTCTCTCGGGTATACTTGTGGACGTGCTTGCGCCAGCTGCCATGCCGCGCGCTGTTCCATGTCGGAGGCTCAGAGAGATGAGGCGTACGTACTTCGTAGCTCGCAGCCAGACCGCGCCGAGAGCGGGCGCAACCGGGCACGCAGCCGCCCGTCACAGCAAACGAGTGGGCAGGGCGCGAAGTGGAGAGCTGGGGAGGGGCTCGTGATTAATAGGTTGCTTGCATGCGGCTGCCAGCGCAATTCCCCAGGGTGGGCTTTGGTGCCAAAGCTGGGACGAGACATTGAGCCATCATCCGGTACATCTCCGCTGCATCTCCACGAACCTGAACGGTCGAACGAGGACGTTGAATGTGGGTTGTCACGAACCTGAATGTTCGAACGGGACCTTGAATGTGGGTTGTGCAGGGGAAGTTGACAGACGTGTCGCCAAGTACTTCGTGCGCACGCTGTGGCGGTTTCTCTCGCATCAATTGCAATACCTAACTAGCGTCAAATGAAGAGGTTTACAAGTACCTTCGTCACGGCATCATCATGCGACGACACAAGTCATCCGGCATGACTGCGAAGTAGGAAGCACGAGCACGAGCAGGTAAGTACTTCGTAAGAGCCTGCAACATGTACGGGGTGACGGTCAATCACGGACCGGTCCTCCCGCCAATGACCGCGGCATGGATTCAGTTGGCCAGGCCAGTGGCCCAGCACAGCCTCAAAAGGGGTGATGCCTTTTGGGGCTGTCGAGCGGTCGTGATGATGATTGATGCGATTCACGAGGAATGGAAATGATGTTGTTGATGGTGATGATCGATCTCCCTTTCCTCCGAGTCACGTGCCCGCAGCCGTTGCCTCCCGATTTTGGTGGTCTCAATCTGACATCAAACATCCATGCCCCACGACAGTGCCATCGCACGTCACTCTCGTCACTCTTGGTGAAGGCCAGTTTCTTGGCCTCGGGCTACAGGATGAATGAGACATTTGCGACCTCGCCGCCACCATGTTCCAGGTTGGTCTGACGAAGCCGAGCTTCTCTGTTCGTGGGCGCATCTAATTAACGCTTCACCAAACGTAGCCCAACCCGGAGGAGCATCTGCACTTGCGGCTCCATAGAGCACGCTCGGTGATACTGACGACCGAAGAGTAAGCTTCGCCGTCCGCCTGAGCCCTCCACGCCCGGCGGCCGGCTCCCGCCCCGTCTCGAGACACGAGCTACTCTCGTCCCTGACACCCGCCCGCAGGCTCGTCGAGATCCGCGCCGCTCAGCGCACCTTTGAAGGCGCCTACATGCGCACCGCCCTCGGGCAGTTCTCGTTTGCGCTCGTCATCCTCAGGATCTTCACCTCGGAGTTCTACGCCATCGGCGCCCTCTTCGCCGCCTACGGCGCCGCCATCCTCGTCGTCGCCGTCTACCGCCGCTACCAGGGCCAGCGCCAGTTCTTCTCCGCCGAGTCCGCCGACGGCGTCGTCCGCCGCAGGTTCAAGACGAGCGGCGACACCGTCGTGCTCATGACGGCGCTGAGCCTCGGCGCCTACGCCACCCTGATAGTCCTGACGTGGAGGCTGGGCGGGTGATGTGCAGTATGGGTATGGGCATGGGTATCGCACTGCGCTTTGGTGGCGTGGCGCTGGACGGATCTAACGAAATATTCCGGACAATGCTACGAAGTAGTTTGCACGCTTATTCTAGACAAGGCTAGATGTAAAAACGCCATGACGATATGACAAGGGTTATATAAGTTGGGTGAGTCGATGCCAAGTGTCAAGAGTATTTTCTACATATGCAAAGGACCGATATTATTGATAACTGTTTATTATCTAAGCCTGGGTTTCCAGACTACATAATCCCTCTTCTTTCCTTGGGGAAGACCTCTTTAAAGAGGAGTAAAACCAAAGCTTCATATCCCATCTTCTATAAAGGAAACTTCAAACAAACCAGGATCGGTCTCACCACCGCCCGTAAAAAGGGGGAAGAATAATCACGCAACCAAAGAGATTCCTGGCCGAGCTCGGCCGCAAGCAGGACTGATTATACTGTAATTGACATGAATACTAGCGAGCGGCCTGCAGCAGTCATCGGCCATGGCCACCCC
>NRSZ01000862.1:0-44207 GCA_002901185.1 Tolypocladium capitatum
CCTCCTCTCCTCCTCCTCTCCTCCTCCTCTCCTTTCTCCTCCTCCACTCCCTCTCTCCTCCTCCACTCCCTCTCTCCTCCTGCTTGCTCCCTCTCTGCCGTCCGTCTGTCTCTCCCTCCCTCCTTTTCTTTCCCTTTTCCCCCTCCCTCACAATGACCGGCCCCCCTCCAGACCACCCAAGATCAGAGTCGTCCTCCAATCTGCAAGCAACCACCGCCTCAGCCGCTCAAGATGCCTCGGGACGACAGCCCTCCTCCTCCGCCTCCGCCGCCGCCCAACTCGCCGGTGCAAAGATAAGCCTGCGCAAGTCGCTCCGCCAGTTCCCCGACTTCCCCCTCCCTGGAATCGACTTCGTCGACATCATGCCCCTGTTCGCCAACCCGGATGCCCACGCCACGCTCGTCTCCGCCCTCGAGTTGCAGATTGCTCAATCCTTTGCGCACTCCAAGCCGGACGTCATCGTCGGCCTTGATGCTCGCGGCTTCCTCTTTGGACCCGGCCTGGCTCTGCGCCTCGGCGTCGGATTTGCCGCTGTTCGCAAGTCGGGCAAGCTCCCCGGCCCCTGCGTTACGGCCGAATATGTCAAGGAATACGGCAAGGATCTGTTTCAGATGCAGCAAGACGCCATCCTCGAGGGTCAAAAGGTGCTTATTGTGGACGACATCATTGCGACAGGTACGTTTCGTCCGTCATCCTTCGCCGTGATGACGCAATGGCTAAAATGCTCGACAGGTGGCTCGGCAAAGGCTGCGGCTGATCTCGTCACGCAGCTCAAGGGCCAAGTCATGGGCTACTTGTTCATCCTGGAGATTTCTGGTCTCGACGGTCGCGACAAACTCAGCGGAGCACCCACGACAATCTTGCTCGAGGGTGCCTAATAATTTCTTACAATGAACCCCGCAACCCTTCTATCCGCCTGCGCCATTTCCGCTCTTCAACACCGCCGTGTCCTTAATACGATATTCTGAGCCTTCACCCACGCACGCACGATTCACGGCATTCATACTGGCGAGAGCCGCCAGCCTACGCTCATCGCGCAAATTAGCCATTGCCGCACGATAATAAACATTACGATAACATTATTCACGGGCGTTTGGGAATTCGCTTGAAACATAAAAAAAAGTTGAAGCTTGTTGTTTTGCATACCGCAGCTATAGACGGAAACAATCGAGGGCGGGAGAGGCTTGTCGGTGACGCATGGGACGAATTTTCACGTGCAATTTCCTCGTCTGCTTCATCGGCGGCACCCACATAATACAACTCGGGAATTTACGCGCAATCGCTCCAATGGGCATCGGCTGTGACTCGTGATGTCTGGCAGCGCAACTAGATTCAAGCAATCTGAACGCCGCGTATGAACTTGCCTGGACATTGCACAGCTGGCTAACCATTCCTCATGGAATACTCGCTCCAAACATTGAGAAATGGGGATATCCTGGCGCCCCGGTGCTCCCTTCGTAAATACACATGCTGTGATTTTATGTACACAGTCTGAGCCGCGCACTACATCACGACGGCATTGGCAATCAACAAACCCTGGCTCTCAATGCGATACTTCCTGCGCATGCCCGCCGCAACGGCGTTGCCGAAGCGATGGTAATCGCCCCTTTCGCCGCGCAGGAGCACCATGGGCACGCCGTGGAGGCGCTTCATGCCCTTGGGCGTCATCTGCTCGCTGGTGAGAAACGGCTGGTCGACGCCCGCCTCGAGGCGCGACCCCTCGTCGCCCTCGTCCACGACGACGACGAGCTGCAACGAGTCCTTGCCGGGGGAGAAGCCGGGTATGTTGTCGAGCTTCTCGCTGAAGGAGCAGCCGCCGCGGCGGAGGATGATGAGCTGGTGCTCGCGCGAGGCGGCGTCCGGGAGGGGCGCGTCGCAGGCCTGGCCGGCGGGGAAAATGGTCTTCCAGGGGAAGTTGGTGGCGGGATGGTGGGCGTCGTAGCCCGGCGAGCCGTGGACGGCGGTGTCCTGGAGGAAGGGGACGGGGTACGCGCCGGGGCCGGTGGCGGTGCAGGCGTAGAAGGAGAGGATGGTGGCCGGGGATGGCGCCTCGCCGGTGGAGGGGAGTTCGGTGTGGGAGGGCTCGAAGACGGAGGAGACGGCGCGGAGGAGGTGCTTGAGGAGCGATTCGGAAGGGATGGGGGCGAGGCGGTCGTCGTCTTCGTCGTTGGACGGAGCTTCGCTGGGGACGACGGTGTTGTCTGCCCGAAGGGGTGTGGTTACGTTCTCTCGCGGCGGGACGTCGACGAGAAGCTCGATTTCCACGGCATCGCGGCGTCTCTTGCAGGTAAACGCCTCGTCCCTGAAGTGCTTCACATGCTCGGCATGGAAGAAGACCGTCTCGTGCCGCCCCAGCTGGGTGGTGCCCACATGCGTAATCCTCCACACGTGGACGCCCTGCGCGTCGCTGTACTCCCTCTCCAGCTGGAGCTTGAGGCCCTCTAGGTTCTTCACCGTCGGCCCGGCGTAGTTGTACCACACCAGCGACGCGCCGAGCTTTGATAGCAGGGAGCTGGCGGCGTCGCTGGCAGGGAACTCGATGGCCGAGATGACGCGCTGGGTCGGGGCGGCGCAGGTTCCGTTCTGCGGGAGCATGCTCGGGGGTAGCGTCCAGGGGAACAGTGTGTGGTTTGACGTGGCCTTGTACTTGGTGACCCGGCCGCCCTTTCTCCTATCCTCGACTTCGACGGCCTCGACTGGCCCGTGGATGTTGGGCGTGTTGTAGAGGTCGGTGAAGCGCGAGGCGTCGAAGAGCTGCGGCCGGGAGGCAGTGGCCGAGCCCGTCAGAGGATTCGCCCGCGGCGGCGCGGGGCAGGAGTTCGTGAAGCTGTCGTCGTAGTATCTGTAGATTGATGATGCATCTTTCTTGCCATGATGCGAACGCCGCTCCGGCTGCGACTTCTTGGCTTTGGGCAGAATCAGGGGGTGCCCCTCCGTCGTGAAGACGTATGCAGCGTCGAGGTTGTTGAGCGGGTGGTCCGGGTCGAAGAGCAGGTACATGTACTTGGTTGTTTCGCCGAGGAAGAAGCTCTCCATGCGATCCTGCTTCTCCCCCGTCCGAACGTCTTGCAGCCCAGCCCAGCCACAGGGAGCGTAGCAGCGCCGCCGGATGTCCCTAAGTACCATCTCGCCGACGTGCAGATACCACGGGTCCTGTGTGGCTCGGTATATGTGGTATGTCGACTCGATAAACTCGGGTCGCCCTGGCCACCAGCCAATGCCAGCCTCCACGTTGTTCTCGCGGATGGACCAGCGCTCGGGCAACGCCGCGTAGCGAGTCCACAGAGCAGTGTAGACGAGATTCGCCTCGATTGCCTCTTCCACTTCGCCCGCCAGGGCAAGAAGACCAGGGTAGAAGGCGCCGAGACTGTCGATCCACATGGTGTAGGGTTGGCCCGTGGCGCGGTGGCTATTCGAATAATAGGGGTAGTGGTTTCGATCAGTGTACAGGTGGCGCTTGACGGATGCATGCGCCTGGTGCCAGGCTTCTAGAAACGCGTCTGACGAGTGCATCTCGGGCGGGAGCGGGCCATGGATGGAGGCTGGATCCAGCCAGTCGGTGGTGCTGTGTCTCCGAGAGGTCGACGAGTTTGGCATGTCATGGCCGGAGAGGAGGATGTGGCTCTTGAGCGCATACTCGAAGAAGCTGTCCATGCCCGCGCCAATTCCAGAGTGAGTGCCGATCCACAGGCCATGTTCCGCATCGATGCCGTTGCCGATCAAGCCGATCTCGCTCCTCCTGTGCCAGACCTCCCAGAATGCCCTCTTGGCGGCCTGCTCAAATCGCGGGTCGCCCGTCAGCCGGCTCAGGACAGTGAACTCGAGCGTCAGACTCCCGGCCCCGGCGCTGCACGTTTCGGTGATCTCCCTGCGCCCTTCTGGCTCGTTCGCCTCGCCCGATGCTTGGTGCAGGGGCGAGTTGACGTAGAACGGGATTCCCGTGCGTAGGTTGACGCGAGGGTAAGGTATGCCCGTGGCGGTGTAGAATGCCGGTAGGAGCCTCTGAGCAAGATCAAACGCCAGCCTCAAGAGCTGGCCATCATACTTGAACCCGCCGGACCAAGGTATGGGAGCCAGCTCCAGGGGATCGTCGCCGGTGAACCCTTGGACTGGCCGTGCGTCATATCCAGGGATCGGTAGCTCTCCGATGGCAAACAAATGTGCGCTCAAGAGACCCCCGACACCACGAATGACCGTCTCGAAAACCTGAATCTTGCTGTCGAGATCGAAGCCCGTCGCCCGGATGCCCGTGCCAGACGGCCCCAGCCTCCCATCTCCGTAGTAGAGGACGAACTCGGCAATGCCGTCTTGGAAGTCGCCGAGGGCTTGTGGGCCAGTGTATGAGCCATCGTGTGGTCCTCCCGCCAGGATCGCAAGCGTCGACAGACTATCGATGAGGGTCAAGGAGTAGTTGCCGAGAGCGTCGTTGAGGCCGATTCGTCCCGGGTTGTCGCGGTCTCTCGTCAACGGAGCGCAGGTAAGCGGCCGCAGCTGTCGCAAACGAGTAGCGTTAGCCACTGCAAAGTGCCTCACAGACGACATTTGGCCTGGGCGCAGATGCAGACGTACCTCGTCCTCCGGAAACGCATGCCGCATGTAGTTGCTGTAGCCATGGTGGAACATGTCTACCGTCTCCCGGCGCAGCTGCGCCAGGCGGTCGGCCCGCATCGCCACCGTCGCCCATGGCAGCAAGGCACATACTAACAGCAGAGCGACCAGATGCATCATGCCTTGAGCCTCATGGAGATATCCCGGCCTGCTATGCAGCGCGCCACACCGACGGTGGCGCGGCAGAGAAACGATCGGAGACGGCGGTTTGAGCAGGGGGCTACATAGAGCTGAGATGGGATACCGTGAAGCCCTCCATCTGTACGTCGAGCTCGACCAGCGCTGTCGCAGGCGGCCTTCGGCCCTTCGATATCGCAGGCGAGACCGTTGTCGTTGTCGTCCACGCTGTCATCTTCGGGAGTCGTCGCACGCGCGATCTCACCCTTTGTTGCGATGCGTGGCTGGTGCGTGTGGCTGGTGCCTACCTACCTTTTGCCGACCGCGGATAACATTGTTTCCGTATCGCTTCATTTCAGATATATTCCCCACGCTTGAGTTCTCTGGACATGATGCAAGACCACTGGTCCGCAGTCTCTGGGGGTTCGTTACTGACGGCGACTACAATCACCCCGTTCTGCGAACGAATCGGCCTCCCCTACTTGGTGCAACCGTCAGCCCAGCCCTGCAGACATTGGAACATGCATGGCAACCTCAAGCCCCGGTGCCGGATCTGTGCTTATCTCCCGAGTCGGAGTCGGAGTGATGAGGCAAGCAAACAGGATGGGGGCGGTGCGCCACGGTTGCTAGATTAAACCGCCCATGGCAGTCATGAGTGTCTTGGTCGACCCGGATGAGGCGTGGCCCTGCCCGTCAGCAGATCTGCAGACGCCTGCTCGATTGCTTCTCCCCGGGAGCAGCACATATTTGGGCATGTGAGGCGCGATCAGCCGATACACCACAAACAAGTTGCAGCCGAAATACCCTGTGCTGGAACCATCAACAATCTGGGTCGGGGGCGTGTCGGCAGCGGCATCTAGGGCTGAATCCCTCCACTTCGTGAATCCCCCACTTGGTGGAACGACACTACGAGACGCTCGTATCCGTCTTCAGCGTATCGATACATGGCGGCAGGGCTGAATGAAGTTGCCGTCAGGGACCAATCCGTGTCGCTCAGCGGGAGTCAGCCACCACCAGCCTGATATCGCTCGGGGTTCGTGGTTTACGGGGTCGGGAGGGCAAGCGGTGTCGGGCAAATCGTGCCCCCACAAGAGTCGGAGTGACGCAGGCCCCAGCTGCCTGGCTGATGACGCCGACATGGCATATACGACATGATACCCGTCAGCGGGAGAGACAGCCTGCTGCGCGGTGGCATCCAAGGTGGGAACGACAATCTCTGCGGGGTGGGACGGTAGGAGGCAGTGGTCGGAATAGAGAATTCCCGAATCTCCGGCCGCCTCCAAGCCACGTCGGTCGGCAGTTATCCGGAAATAGCGCCACAGCCCCGTGCGCGCACTATGTTTGCGGCCGGTGGCTTATCCCCTGGCCGGACCTTCGGCTCTAGTGGGGGCGGCCCGGCGCCGCAAGCCTTTGGGCGGCAAAGATGGCCGCCACTGCTGAGACTTGTCCTTCACACAAAAGACGTTTACCGAAACAGCATACAGTTTATCAAATAGTGCTTGTTTATAATGCGCTTACGCGCGTGCGCTGTCTCGCCATCCCTGGTGGCGTTCTGGTCCATGGATGCTGCAATCGGCAATCTTCGGGGCCGAGCGCCTGGCGCTCGGCTGTGGTGCAAATGCCTCGGTCTCCAGAACTCCGGCCAACGGTTGTGCCAACGGTTGTGCCAACGGCTGTGCCACCGATCTTGGCCCAGTGAACTGCCGCTGTGACTCGTCGATCTGTCGGCACCTCTGCATGCGGCAAGCACAGACTCGCGGTTTCTCCGAGCAGAGGACAGGAAAACACGCTGTCCTGCGGGACAGGGAGTCCCAAGCAGTTCGGGAGAGCCATGTGCTCTTCCCATTGGTATGCATGATGCAGCAGGTAACAAGGGTATAGGAGGAATGCCGACTACCCCGGACCCGGGAAGTAGAGAAGTCGGGGGACCGGTCGCCGAGTGGCCCAAGCAGCGAGCAGCGCATCAGCGAGGGCCGGCCGGCGTGCGTTGCGTCCGGCTGGTCGCTGGCGGCAACGAGTTGCCCCACTCCCCGGCCTTGACGGACCGGAAGCCAACCCCAAGACCAACACGAAGCGCGGCATCCAGATCTCGCCGTCATTTGCGCTCGCCCCTTGAGACGGCTAGTGAAATTTTCCGTTGCTCTTCCTCAAATGAGGGCAGGATCGGGGTCCCCGGACGGACACTCTCCGCGTCATTTTCCGGACTGTCGGGACCTGCGCTGCCTCGGGTTGCGTGCACAGTGGATGTGTGTACGCGTACCGAGTACTTGGCCGTGCTCGGTACTTGGTCGTGCTCCGTGCTTGGCCGCGCTCCGTACTTGGTACGGGCCGACGCCAACGTTAGCGCCACCCCCCTGTCCTGCCCTGGGCCGTCGTCCTATTTTGGGGCGCGTCTGTGTCCGTTGGTCCATTAAGCTGTCTCCGGTCGACAACGGCTTCCCCCCGCCTGTTCCTGTCAGCCTCCTGCTGTTGCGCGGCCGAGCCAGTTCGGGGAGGCAGTTCGGGAGGCAGTTCGGGAGGCAGTTCGGGGAGCCGGTTCGGGCCAGCATTGCTACTTCGCCCACTCGCACATGCCGCCTTCACGTCCCGTTCGTGCCGTCCCCGTGCCCCTGGCGAGCTGGCGGGCCCTTGCACGCGCCTCCGTTGAACTGCCCTGTCCTGGGAACCTCCCTTGCTCGGCGGGCGGCTTCGCTCGGCGGACGCCGCTGCGGCGACACGTGAGCCGGCCAGCGAGGCAGGGATGCGGCGAGCGAGACCGGCCGCCGGCCCATGGCCAAATCTCGGCCTGCGGCCGGCAACCGGCGGAACCGACCTGGCGCAAGGACAGCCGCGATGCTCGAAATCGCCATATTGTGGCCAGCCAACACGCAGCAGAGGGCGCATCACTTGATCCGTCACGTGGCGCCATTCAGCTCCGTGCCCCGTTCGCCAGATTGTCCTGTTCCTGAGTCGGTTGATCGGCGACGGGCCCCCGACATGTTGCCTACTAATACAATACCGCTCATGACGCGCAAGTCGCAACCCGCTCCCGGCCGCTCCCGGCCGCTCCCGGCAATGCGTTCACGACGAGTCACGTCTGTTCTGGGTACCAAGTACCAAGTACCAAGCAGTGCTTCGCCCCATCGGCACGGCAAAATGCTTGTGGAGCCTCGCAAAACGCCATGCGCAGTGCGGTGCTTCGTGCGGTGCTTCGTGCGGTGCTTCGTGCGGTGCTTCGTGCGTCGTCCGAGCAGACGGCCTCGGAGCAATCATGCGCCGCGGTGCGAGGTGATCAACGCCCCCCCTGCCTGCCTGCGGGCCGCTCTGCTCAATCAAGTCCTCCTTCGCTCCACGGGCCTCCGAATGCGTCCTCTGTTGGTGCTGCCGCCGCTGCTGCCGCTACGGGGCCTGTGACGCCGCCCCAGAAACTTGCATGCCATGCCATGCGCTCGCCGGCCGCATCCAAGCCAAATCTCCAGAGATATGTCCTCGGGTCAGTGCCCGTTACACAGCGTTGCAAGGCTGCCCCGTACCGAGCGCAGTCGACCAACCCGTCGGCCGACGTGAGAGCGGCGGCGGAGACAACAGCCTGGGCAGCCATGGCGATAGCCGAACGGGCTGCAAACGCTCTGCTGCGCCCGTCATCGCGTCTACGGCGACAGTGGCACGACAAGGGCGCAGCCGTTGTCGGCGACGGCGGTTGCGGCTGGCTGTCCAAGATGGCTATCTTCGCTGGCACTTGGCGAGTGACGGCAGGAAAGATCGTAGCCCAAGGCAAATCAACAAAAAATTCATTCCGGTATCGGGAGGTAAGAAATAACTGTAGCCAAGAGGGAAGGGGGTAACAAGAAGCGATGAGTCGCGGCTCTTCGTCGAAAAGATGGAAGCAATCTAATACACATGGGCGTCCTCCCACCTTTCTTCGGGGAAAAGAAAAGTCAAAACGTCCGTCGATATTCCATCCGAGCTGCCTTGTTCCCGCCAATGCCGTCCTCATGATCAAGTATTACCACATGGCGCGTCATGCCGTCATTCGACGCCAATCGTCTTTCCGCGGGCCCTCCCATTACTTGGGTGGCCCGTATACTGCTCGACCGTGGATCGCGTTCAACAGCCTTAGCGACGACGGGTTCTCAATCTTTATCGGCGTGCGGCTGTTCCACACCGGCACGTCGATAATCTCGCCGTGTGCCGACGAATTCGTCTCCCATCGCATGTCCCGCCGGCCATGTACCTGGTTGATCACGACGTCCTCGTTGTGCGTCGTCCGCGGGTCGGCGATCATGATGTCGTCGACGGCCTGCATGCCATCATGGGGGCCGCCGGGACGCTTCTTGGCGGGAACTTTGCGCCGCCTCCGGATTTCCAGGTCCCGGTAGCTTTCCATGTACAAGTGCTCCTCCAGCTTGAGGTCGTTGACCACCTTGACTTCGATGTCGCTGGCGTTGAGGCGCATGTTTTGCGACCCTCCCATCTCGATGAAAGTCTCGAGCAACGTCTGATATCTCTCGCGCTCCATCCGCATCCATGCTTGGCGAAGTATGTCTTCCTGCGAGGCGATATTTCCATTAGCTACACGTGTACACGACATGTTTGGCAAAGGTAACTCACATCTCTCGGGAGCCACTCGATGTACTTGGAACGGGCGCGCTTGAACTTCATCTGGAGCATCTCTTTGCCGTGGCTCTTGTTGAAGCGCTTCAAGAAGTCTCTCTGGATGCTGTCCCACATGTCCTGGCCCCTCTGGTGGCGGTGTTCCCACCGAGACTCGAAGATGCACTTCTCTTCCTCAGGGCACGTGTTCTTCAGCAAGGGGGCAACTTCCTGGCCATGGCAGTTCTTGTGCTCATCCGAAAGATCTTTCTGCTGGTGGTTTCGAAGAGACTCTAACTGGCGCTTTGACAACCTTGGTTTCTTAACCCGGCTATTGCCGACAACAACGCGTCGGTTGGGTGAGCGGGGAGGCTCGGGAACTCGTCTGCGCAGGGCCTGACTATCCGCGCTGGGCCGGCGATGCTGTCGAACGTGCGGTTGGGCGTTGTTCGGGAGAGGGCCGGAGGAAGGGACGGGTCGTCCAGGATCGCGGCGATGGGGTCCCATGGACATGGATGAATTATCTCGATTCAACATGGCATGTTGGCCACCCATCTGGTGCACGTCGATGTAGTAGGGCCGTGGCGGGTTGCTGATTTGGCCCGGGTCGGTGTCTGAAACCCCAAACATGCCCATGTACGGCTCGGGGGGCCCTGGTGTTCTGCGCTCGTCGGCCATGTAGAAGCTCGGGGCAACGTGGGCAGGAGTGCCCATGGGCGAAGAGGTCGTGCTTGGTTGGCCATCCATGTCGAACTGATTGTTCCACTGGTGATACATCTTGGAGCTTCCCGGAGGCGTCGGCTCTTGGGTCTGGGGGCTGCCTGGTGGAGGGAGGTAGTGTCCCATCAACTTGCGGATCTGGTGCAGAGGGGGGGAGCCACCAACAGAGACGGGAGTCAAAAGGTTGGAGTCGCACTGGGTATGGAGGTTGAAGGAGGAGACCTGCCAAGGCAACATTGTAAGTTGAGGGACGGGACCATTGCATGGGAGAAAACTTGTTGCTCTTTAAACGGAGCAGCACGAGAGAAGGGGAGGGGCATACCGAGTAATACGATGAAGTCGAAGACGACCGGGCACCGTCTGCAGAGTTGGGAGCTTCCGAAAGAGCTTCCGAATGCGGCAGAACGGGGGCGATGTATTGTTGTTGTTCGACCATGATGAGGCGGGCCCCACGAAATGGCTGTGTGGGCATCCGGGTCTTGGAAAACGTGTTGGTCGAAGCGGCGCATACACTTGCAGCGGCCAAGGCGAGGGAGTGCCGGGATGGTCGATATGACGGGACCAGGAAGTGACGGAGCAATAATCGTTCTGCGGCACGGGTCCTGTAGGTAGTCCAACTCGGGTCTATATGTGCTTGGAGCCGAAAGAGGAGAAGCTGTGGGAACAGGGCAGGGTAAGAATGCGAGACGGACAGCAGGCGGACGGTAACACAAGGGAGCAGAGCCGCCAACGGAGAATCGGCCGTCCGTGGCCGCGGCGGCTGTGTCTAAGCCGGCGAAGGTGGAAGCTGGGTCTGGTGGGGGGAGGTGAAGAAAGCAAGAGGATTGAGGAAGAGAGCCTCTCGAGGGACGCACATGGTCGGCCCAACCTCTTTGTACTTGTATAGGCGGCTCGAGTTGAGAGTGGTGCTGATCAATCCAGGCTCCTGTACTCCGTAGGTGGCAGGGAGGCCGTGGACAAGACCTACCGTCCATGGGCAACCTCGAAGTACCTCGACATTGCGTCTAGTCACGTTCTTCTTGGGGACCGGCCCAGGGATCTCGACCGGGGGTATGGGGGTGTGGGTTGAGCCCCATTGCGCCCAGGGGGTGGTTGCAGTAGGCGCCAGTTGCTGCGCAAGGGAAGGGCCTAAGACAGTTAGACCACTGATGGGCTGGGCACGGGGGCAGGGGGTGCGTTGAAGGTGTGGTGTCTGCGCGTGGGCGTGGGGGTGCGAGTTGTCCATGGCTTCAGTTCTCCGTACGAGCAGAAAAAGGGAGTGCGAGAGCCCGGGCGCGGGAGAGTGTGTGGGAGCAGCTTGAGGCTCATCCGTCACGTCACCGAGTTCCAGGCGCGGCTCAGTACGGCGTGGCGGTCAACGACAGGTGAGATTCGATGCGATGCGATCTGGCCGGTTGACGAAGTCAGCCTAGCCTTAGCCAGACAGTTAGAACTTAGGGTTGTTGGCAGACGGTCCACCGAACGGCGTCGCCGTAGATTCAGCCGCTGCGAGGCTGCTAGTGCAAGCAGGTCACAGCTCCACGCACAAGAGAGGCTTGACGCGATAGTGGGCAGACGTGCTGATCAACTCATTGTCCCTTGATGAACGAGAGACGGGCGAAGCAGGCGCAAAGCCGCTGCCAGGACAGGCACTTGACCTTGTTGGCACAGAGCAGGGGCGGGAGCGACCGGGAGCAGGAGGGGCTCGCACTCGTTCGCACCTCTGGCGCAAGGCTGCAGGGGTTGGCTATTAGGATTCAGCACTACGAAGCACTGGCAGTGCGTATTGCCTCGGCCTTGCCGCTGCCCGAGGCACCTGCCACTGGGCAGTAGGCCTTTTAAGATGACAATAGGCATTGGCGCGGCGAAGAAATGGCCATGTGCTCTAGCGGCGGGGGACATCGTGGATATTGGCCGGCTGATGCTCCGTCTGGGGACAAAGGGCATCGCCCCATCGGGCTTCAGGGCCGGGCTGGCAGCGGAGGGCTGGACGAGGCGTGTATTTGTCGCTGTCTCTCCGTCTGTTAAAGTGCCATGTGCAGCAGTCCGTACTGTGCTGCCCGAAGCGCGTAGAGAACACGAGAGAACACGAGAGAACACGAGACGAGAGAGCGCCCGGGTCAGGTACGGAGGAGACGCGAGTCCACGGGACGGGGGGAGCGCGCAGAGATGAAGCCGCCACTTCAACGGCATTTGCCACAGGCATGAGAAGCCGAAACGAGGCGAACTTGGATCCCTAGAAGGGCACACACCAGAGGCACGGGCCAGAATGGGCCACGGTCGTTGACGAGAGATGGAGCGCTGCCGCGAGCGTCGGTTGGCCGCAGACGGCCGACGAGTCGCGAGGAGTCGCGAGTCGGCTTGGGCCAGCAGAGGCGCGACATACGAGTACGGAGAGAAACGGAGGGCAGGGTGGAGAGCCGGGCAGGCAGAAAGAGCCGCGCGAGAGATGAGGCTGCGGATTGGTGAGATTGGTGAGCGGGCGAGTGTGGATGGAGAGATGCAGGCTGGCGGTGGAGCCGGCTGGCGGTGGAGCAGGCTGGGGCAGGGACCGAGGAAAGCGCACTGCACGCTCGGCCGAAGTGGGCAACCCTCGACTCATAATTTGCCAATCCGAGTCGCACCTGCCGCGGCCGGCTCCCATTGTGCTGCGTGCCTGGCCGTCAGTCTACACAGTATGCACAGTATGCACATGGCGGCTTTAGCCTGTTATTGTCGCACAGCTATTGTCCCCAGTAGCGGCCCATGAGTCGACTCATTCAATGATGCCATGTCCCAATCCATCCCCGTAGGGACGGATCCCCATTCATCCGTGTCCTGCACCCATCGCCCACCATTCATTCGCCGGTTCCCAGCCTGCGTCAGCCCTGCAGTCGCTCGACACGGCATCAGCGGCGCGGCACCGGTCGCGCCTCGCATGAGCCTCCATCCAAGCTTCGTGTCGGACTACCACCACGACACATGTGTCGGGGCTCGGGGAGTCTGCGCTCGCACGCGAGGCGGCCAGCTGTGTGCCATTGGGGTCCAATGAGGCGCGCTGCTGTGCAAGCCAAAGGTTCTGCCAGCCAGCCTGGGCTGTGCCTCTCTCACACAATGCCATGAGGCGGCGATGAGACGAGACGAGATATCCATACAGCCAGCCTCCCTTCATTCCCATCCGCCCATTACCCATTCCTTTCCGTACCTTTGCCGGTACTGCTGGGGGGGTTGCCCCGTATGTTGCCGCGCCACTGGCGAAGCGCGCACACGTGTTGGGCGGTGGTACCATCCCGTACCTGACATGCTGGATCGTAATCAACCTTGCAACTCCCATGGAAGCGCTTCGGACATGGCCGCTCCAAGATGGCTTGTGACGCCGTGGCCTCTTGGCCTCTTCCCCGTCCCCTCCCTGTCGGACTGAGACGGGAGCATCGTGTGCGACCAGGCTGAGATGGGGGAGAAGACAGGCAAATGCAGAGTACCGACTATCGGCCTGAGCCGGCGCAACGCCTGGTGACACAGAGGATTGATAATGCAGGATAGACGCGGCACCACCGGCAAAGCTCCGCCCTTGTGCGAGGCGAGAGCCAGCATCTCGTCCCCGGAACCTGTGGAGATGGCCAGCCCTGCCTCATGACGATGCCAAGTTACGGAAGGCTGGAGAGGCTGGAGCCCGCCGGGAGTCGTGGAACACACCAACGATGCTTCCATTGCTTGCTCCTACTTGTAGGAACCGAGATGAACAAGAGAGGCTGCTGTCAATGAAGGAATAAAACAAACGGCTCTCGAAGCACAGCATCGGGCCAAAAGCTGCCATAACGCCAAAGGCTTGCCCACGCCCGCCGCCCCCCGAGGCGAGACGCCGGCAGGCAAAGAGCATTTTGGCAACCAATCTCCAACCTGTCGGGTCTTCATCTCGCCATTAGTCTCTATGTGGTGCGGTTACATATTCAGCGTACAATGCAGTGACAATGTACGTACAGTACTCGTTAATCGCACGGCCGTTGCGCTAAATGCCGCCGCTGTCATCGTGCTGTGGGCTGTCCTGATGCATTCGACCCCCGGTTCAGCCCTGGTATTGATGCCCCTGGGGCCGACGACCGACGACTGACTGATGTCGCTCCGCACCCCCGAATGTGGCATGTCCTGGTGCGAACCAGACCAGGGAAAACGTAACTCATTATTACGGGTGAGTCGCAGGCCCCTCGGAATCCGATTCCACGCGCTTCCTGGGGTCTGTGTCCCGAGCAAATCTGAGGCCCCCTTCGGCCATGATCGCCGCCGGGCGATGAGTGAAACTGGATGGACTCGGCCATGGCCATGGCGGAGAGGTGACGTTGCGAGGCAGCAAGACGCCACGAGAAGAAGGCAGACGGTGTCTGGTCTGGGTCGGTCGAGTCAGAGCATCACATCATCAGGCGATCAGATCCGTACAGTGCAGGCTACGGCGGCCACGGCAACGGGAACAACGCGCAAACACCGGGGAGCGGCCTGTCCAGGATCCGGCTGCTACAGGGATGCCAAGCAGGCCAGACAGGGGAGGGGAGGGGCAGGGCAACGAGGCATGCGCCTCAAAGGCGCGAGTCCAGGGAGGTTTTGCAAACAACGAGAATACGGCCCCGCGTGTGGCCACTCATGGGCAAGCGCGACGACGTGCCGACCGGGGCGAACCGAACCGTCGGGACGCGCTAGCCGGGACCAGCGGCGCTCTCATTAGCCAGACACATGACTCCCTCCTCCCGCCGTTGCATTGACGCCCCCCTCCTGCCTCTAAGACCCCTGCCTGGCCAATAGGCATGCTCCGGGCGACGTGCTAACCCCCAACGAGAATCCCTTACGCGCGCGTCTACCCGCCACAAGCCGTGCTGCCATTGGATACCGACGGATGTGTAAGCGAGCTGTACAGCCAACACAACCAAGTACATACGAGTATACGCAAGACCAAACAACCCAACCAACACGAATCGCCCCGCCTCGCCTTGCACCTTCGGCTGCTGCAACGGCGTGCTGCGTGTCTCTTGTTGGGCGTATGGTCATGAACAGATCATGGAGCGTGCCGCCCGCCCGCCATCGCCCGCCGCCGCCCCCGCGTTCGTCCCCCTTCCCGTTTCGCCGTTCTCGATCAGATGGGCAGATGGATCAAAATCATCCTCAGCCACACGGACAGCGTGGCTTCCGCCTCCCGTCTCCACGAGCCCATATTGTTATTGCAGCTCACCGAGGCAGATTGGGGAGTAGATGGGTTCCTGCAGCCTGCCAATTGCCGTGGCCTGGGATGGGAGATCAGCCACAAGCCGCTTCCCCCAGGCGCCCCCCCTTCGAGACAGTCACAGCCTCGATGGTCGTTCTGGATATCCCTGGCCTCCCCATGTGCGGCCGCCGTTGGGTGCTCAGCCCCGGCCGCGATGTTGACGGCCACCTACCTCCGCCGTACCTATGTAACAGGTCGTCTTGCGAGTCCATCTGCCGCCGCTATCATTCTTCCCCTCACGTCGTACCATGATGCCGTTGGAGAGCCAGTTCGTCGCTCTTCGCGGCTCGCTCAATGCGGAGCAACCTTGCAGACCACCAAAAGCCAGCACAATTCACATCAAATCACCTTGGCCGCAGGCGTCTTCGGCCGTCGAGCGAGACAGCCCACGTCTGCGAGTCGCTACGGTAGCCGCAAACCACCAACATTGTTTTACTCCCCTCGTCTGTAGCACTTCTGTGCTTTCGTCGGCTCGTTTCTTCATGTAAACCGGGCGCTACCCAATACTTGGGCCCGTTGACGCCACGCAATCACCGCATGTTTCGCTCCTCTTCTCTGCGCATCCGCATAAACCCCCCATCGCCGCGTCGAACAATACTTGGCGTTCGTATTGGTACAGCCTAGTCGTCGGCAGGTCGGCGCTGATGAGATATCCAGACACCGCCGGCAAGAGATCCACGGCGTTAAGCCGTGAGACTGCCGGCGCCTGATTCTAACCATCGCCTGGGTTCAAAGCCGTGTTCGCGCCTTGGCCTGGATGATGGTCTGTCCGTCAGCCAATTGGTCTATGCTTATAATTGCGGCTGGCTACTCCGTGGAGATACCGTGCGGTGCTCCGTGCCTGTTCATCGCCCCATCACCACGGCCAACGCTGTCGAGATCGGATGGCATTGCCTCCCCCTCCCCTCTGGGCAGAACAGAACGACAATCCTGGGCCATACAACCGCATTGGCCGACGGGCCGACGATGACAGCCTCGGACTGTCGCGGTTTCTATCCGACAAGCCCCTGTCCTGTCCCCCGTCACCTTCATGAGCTCGTCTTTCAGCCCCAATGAGAGCAGTCCTTTCAAACCCCTTATGAAACTGGAAGATATGGGATGTACTCGTAAAGCTCGTCGTGACGATAGACTCAGCCGCCGCGAGTGCAATTTACCAGGCTCCGGGCTGGGCGACTGGTCAACCGGGTTGCAGACTCGACGTCCGGGTCATTCCGTGCGGCCATGCCGCCTCCGGGGACAATGGATATGCCTGGTCTCCCCTCCACCGAGGCGATATGCCCCCTCTTCCGCACATGAAACCATTCCATCTACGGCCTCGTCGTGGTCCTTTTGACACCGGTCTCCCCCCTACTCGTAGGGGGGGCAGGAGTCGTACCCCATCGCCAATAGTATCGCCGGGATGAGGACCACCGAGCCAACCCGCTGGTATGGAAGCCCGTCACGATCGGCCGCGCGGAGTCTCCTGGTGATGAGCTATCCCACGAGGACGTTTTGCTCGCCTGCTTGTCCCAGTACTCCATGGCTGCCACGCTTCATCGTAGCCAGGCAAGCGAAGCAAGGCGCTGTAGCGAGCCAGATCCATGCAGCGCCAGATCCCTCTCGTCCTATCAAACTGCCCTCGTGGGTTTACACGGAGCTCCTGGTGGGCGGTGCAGTAATAATTCCAGCATGGGAAAGGGAGGGGGCATCCTTCGGACCCCAGATGCCATGTGCCGTGATTTGGGATACTTGACGGAGATGACACAGACACGCCCTCTCTCGCTCGGGGCCTCCCTCCTGTCAGGGTCTTGCCTCACTGCTGTTTCCCATTGCGTCTCTGGCCAGGCTTTAAGCAAGGGGCGCGCCTCGAATCGTGCCTCGCGTGCCTCATTTTCCCGTTCGTCGATCTCAGATGATCAAGCAACTTTGAGGTGATGATGGTGATGGCGCCGAGGGTGTCCTTGTGAGCGAATTGCAAGGTCGGTTGGTTCCTGGGCTGATAAGCCACGAGGGGCAGCAGGATTTGCAAGAGCTGTGCGTGTGTGTGGGTGTGTGTGCGTTGTTGGCTCGAGCACGGTGGCCCCCCCCTTTCCTGGCCTCTTCGTGCCCTCCCCCCTCTGCGTGTCCGTCCGGCTTCAGAGCGTTGAGAGGACGTTCACCTGGATTAAGCGCCGAGGCCTGTCTTCTTTCATGCAGCCCCACGCGTTGGCGGCTTGAGCGCCCTCCGCCACGGCGCCCAAGCTAGTCTCTGACTGGCTGGCCTCCAAGGGAGCTCTGGGGGGAGAGCGGGAAAAGGCGCGGTGTTCCACAAGCCATTACAGCTTACAGCTTACGAGTAGAGGAGGTTCTCTCATGCCTCGAGGACGGGACCGAGCTTGCCTACTCGCCGGATCAGTCACTCGCTTCACCGTCGGTCGGGTCTTCATGCCGATGAGGTTGCTGTGCAGCCTGCTACCTGGTGGTCCGTACGGAGTACACAGCTACGAAGTACCCGTTGCGCAAAGAATCAGGACGGGGACGGGTCAAACACCAGTGGTCTCCACCGTCGGCCTCCTCGACACGCATCTGCCCACGTCCGCGGCGAAGGATTTCATTTGCCCTCCTTGCTCCTGTTCTGTCATGTTGCACAAAGAGCGCGCTGAAAGACAGCCGCACTATCCGGTTCGGCGGCTTGCGTCTGCCATACAGCCTAGCCCGTCAGCTGCAACGGCGTCAGGACTGCTGCCGCCGCCGATGCTGCCAGCCGCAGAGTCCCTCACCGATGAATAGCCTAATCAGTCGCAGCTGCGAAGTACGCGCCCTGCCTCTGCTCCCGTCTGGCAGCAAGAGCGCGCCATTCGGCTTATTTTCTTTCCAACCTGCCTTTTTTCCAATCCCAACCCTCAGCTCTTTGATTTCAGGTCGGCGACAGATCGCCTGCTCCAAGTGCGGACTGGCCGGCTCCTGAAGCCGGAGTCCCAGGCCGCCCAACGACCCTGTACGACAGGGCTCGCCAGCAAGAGAGCTCACAGGGGTCTCTGCGGGCCAACTGCAGGCCAGCCGGACAGGGTTGGTCGGTCCAGTCCAACCAACACCTGGCCCATCTGCCCGAAGTTCTTCCGTCGCCGACTCTCTTTAAGCCAGAGCCGCCCACCCGTTCCCAATCCTTCCCACTCCTCAGCTTACTTCTATCCTGGAAGCTTGCTGGCAAGCCGGGCCCGTGTCGGCGACCTTGTTTCAACTGCCCCAACTACACCGTTGGCCTCGCGAGCCAGACTGGGCACACCAGGCTGCCATCGTCCTCCACCGCCAACGTGGTCTGCCTTTCGCCTCGTCGGCCGCTTTGATCTCGGCCCGCCGCAACCTCAAACCATCGAGCGCATCCCGGCGCGTTCGAGGCATCCATCCCTTTGACTCCCTCTTGCCTCATCTAGGCCGACTGCCGACGCCGACGATTGTCGTCGGGCGATAAATCTTCCATCAGCCCCGCCATGGCTCTCGAGGCTCCTCTGCGATCATCCACTGGACGTCTGCAGTTCCCGTTCACCAGGCAAGGAGATATGTCTGCACAAGCAGAGACCGACGGGCTTCGGCCTCCGTTCGGGGTCGTGTAAGTCAACCGCCTTGCCACAACAGTAGTCCTTCACTGACGCTCGGCACCAGTTCGCCCCAACCTCCCGCAACCGACTCGGCTTCACTAAGACCAGACTCGGTCAACAGAGTATCTTCCAACTCGATGCATGTCTTGAGTCCCAGCGACATTGTTGGGCCATCGCCGGTAACATCCAACGGCACCGAAACAACCGAGATCGAGGATGATCCATCAGAGGAGGTATACCAAGCGCACACAGTGGATGTAGATGCGGCGCACCGCTCCGAGGTCAGTCGAGTGAGCGGTCTGGGGTCGGGCAGCGCATATTGATCGTTCAAACAGCTTCTCATGCTCACAACAAACCTGCCTGAGACTGTGCGCCAATCGAATAGCGAAGAGGCGGTGTCGGTCATCCACGCCCCAGAGAGTTTTACGAGCTGGGTAGGACCATTTCCCTTTGGCTGTGAACCACTGGGAGCTGGCACTGACTTAAATGTAGACCTCGACGGAGCCTACAGCCCAGGCCAGCCAGACAAGCGAGCGATTGTCTCCGAAAGCCGACGAAAGCAGCTCTACTGCTCTTAATGCCACGCCTCTCAAGGTTGGTCGGCTGCACAAGCTGTGTTGAGACTCGGTGCATGAAACTCATCAAGCATTATTAACAGTCACCTCCACACCCACCCCGGCCACTGCTCTCGACCGATGTCAAGCCTGTGCGTTACAGTGTCGACAGTGCGACGCCACGAGCCCAGGACTTGCAAGACATATTAAGCGACAGCAGCCGGTTACGGTCGAGCAGCACCAGCAGCCTTGAGAGTGTGTGCCCTCGGCGCCCTGCGGCGGTATATGTTACTGATAACGGAGCAGAGATCGATGAACAGACTGAGGCCGAGGGATATGATGACGACGACGATGAATATTCCGGCGTGCCACCTATGACACAAGCTGATGACGAGATTACCGCTTTGCGAGCTGCACTTCAGGAATGTTGGATACTCTGCAATACCTTGGCCAACTTGAGTTCCATCCACCGAGCCCGCGTTTTCAACAACTCAGGAACCCCGGATGCCCACGAAAAAGCTTGGAAGACGTGCTGGAAGCTTTGTCAACGCCTTTACGATAACAAAGACGAGGACACCGAATCTCCAACTGTCCGGCTGAATCTCGATCTCTGCCGCGACTTCTGCCAAGCTTTGTTTGACATACGACAGAGGAAAGGTGAAACTAACGACTCGGTATTGCGGGTCAGCTTCGAACTGAACAATCAGTAAGTTTGATCTTCTTCTGTCACGGCCTCGGTTAGCAAAGACTAATGCAGCGATAGTCTGTATAGCGCACAGGATAGCCGGAACCTTCCCGAGCAATTCAGGGAGAGGACTCTGGACTTTTACATCACTCTCTGCCATCGTCTGATGAAACAACGCAGCGATCTGGCTGAGGAAACCGACCAGCTCCTGAGCGCCTGCTGGTGCTTGGCCGAGATGCTCTTCAGCCTACGTCAGAACCAACGAGACGGCAGGCCGCCTGATGAAGAGCTTCTTGGATCTGCTGTTCAAGCATGCTGGGACCTGTGCGACATTTTCAGGGACGGTTGGACACAGATCCGCCCCGACAGGAACACTCCGAAACCCAACCAGATGGGCTTCTCACCTCCACAGCCTGCTGCTGATCAAACCGGCCGCGACAGTCGACAGTCAAATCGCTCATCTCTGCACTCGAAGCGGAAGAGCGTAAAGAGCAGCCACCAAGAAGAGTGGCCACGAAAGCCCCCGCCTGTGCCTGAGACGCCTGTCACGGAGTTTGAGGATACACCCATCTCCCCGGAAAGCCGCTCGCCCCAGATGCCGAACATCATGGTGCTTGGGCCGACGAGCGATGGCGGTCGTGGAGGGAGGTGGTCGAGCAACGCATCCAATATGTCGAGCTATTCGCGCGGCAGCAATCGCACCTCGAGCACGGCCACCACTACGGCTGCCACTGAAGATCCCAACATTGTCCGATCCAAGGTCCTAGTTGTTCGAGCTGCCATGAATCTTGGATTTGACCGGGACACAGTTACGGACCCGAAGGCGGACGCGGCAGCACTTCAGAACTTTGTACAGGGGCTGCCCTCTGGATCCTTCGGCTCCTTACCCAACCACACCACCCTCCTACAACAATACAAGAACTCAGTCCTCGTGGATGCTTTTCTCCCGCACACCCATGCCCTCCCTGTTCGTGGCAAGCGAGTCTCGGCCCAAGACATGGCCAAGAGCGTGCAAGCCATGAGCAGCAGCTCGCCACGGTATTCCTACCTTCGCGAGCTATTCAAGTTTGTCTTTCAATTTTCCATTGATGAAGTGGAATCACGAAGAAACGTCAGCATCGCGGTCTAATGTAGACCGCCCTTATATTATTCACATCCAATTTTGCTCATCTCCAAATCCACCCAAGCCAATCGGCAAATTGTCACTTAACAGAGCTGGGCAGCACGTCACGCGAGCAATGATGCACACGAGGGAAGGAATGCGAGTGAGGTGTGAGCGGCGGTCTACTCAGTTTCTCCATGCAACTAGATACCCTTTCTATTTCCAGTACGGATCCCGGCGCCATCGGTGTGAGTTGAAGACGTGGTGAATGATCACGCATCGAGGAGTGGGCGGAGGTAGCAATCAATCTCAATCCCTTTACTAGCAAATCGTGTGTACCCTATCACGACCAATTTTGTCGGCCGGAGAGACAATGGCGCAGCAGAAATGAACCACCGACTGGAACAGTGATGAACAAGTCCTCGCCAGAAATGGAAAGAAAATGCCGCGAGATCTCCTCAAAGCCAACCATTGCAGATTCCAATGGACGACCGATCAAGGCCATTCATTCTCCTGAAAAGTTAGTCTTCGAGGGTTCTTGGGATAATCAATCAAGGCCATCCGTCGTCGCTCCCAAAACGACTCCGTTCCACCAACATTGAAGCCACACCCAAGCATGCTCATCTGGACCAAGTTTTTGTCGAAGATCCAGATCGTATCCATCAATCACCGCCATTATATGTGCCTCTTCAGCACCAAAATTTGTAAAATTCAAAGATTAGAGGCAAATGTATCGTCATGAAAGGATCAAAGATCTGTCACTAGTCGTTACCTTGTGGCCGTCGCGGCCAATGAATGCCCTTTTCGGTCGTGTTCGTGCAAAGCGTGATCTCATTCTTCTCAAGTTTTTCGTATGCCTGAATTCCAGAAGCAAAGCCAGAAGGACGAGGTGGGCGATCCCTTCGAGGGAGAGTTTGAATGGGGTGCGAACCCTGGGGTGTATATTTTGCGGCGGTGTCTTGTTCCAACCCTTCCTTTCCTCTCCCTTGTTCCAACGCGAAAACCAGGAGACATTTTGTGTCTGTCGTTTTCGGTGGGTTCGTTTGACGGGGGGTTCAACTCGATGTTCTCCTACGGAGCAGTGTTGCTGTCGATTTCCGCCCGAGACTCGGGAGCTGCAACGGGCGCGGCATTGGTTGCGGCCTCAGCTTCGGTCTCCAGTCTCGCAGCATAAATGAGTTGGGTCAGGGGCGACGGCATCGACGAAGTGAAATCCTCAGGGTAGTCGTCGATTTGGTTCGGAGCTTGTCCCAGTCCGCCGGCCAGTCCGTCAGCAAATGGATGGTCTGGGTGGAAATCCGCTGCATTGAAGTCCGTGCCCACCGCGGGAAGCTTCCAATCAAATGGGATCTGGTTGATGACTTCCTCTATCGTCGGCTCGGCCAAGTAGGGAACTTCCGGGATGGGTTGTTGCCCCTGCGGCGGGCTCGTCTCCAACGCCTCCTGCTGGACGGGGAGCACCAACGGCTCGGGAGGACCGATCATGCTCCAACCTTGTCCGTACACTGGGTTGCCATCCTCCGGGGAGCTCCAGGGCTGGTTATCGAACCAGTCCCAAACCGGGCCCTCGATGGGGACATCGTCGAGCAAGTCTACGACCGACGCTATGGCGGCGGCTGCATCGTCGACATTGGGGAAGACTATCTCTTGGTCGAGGACAAACTGCTGCTGCTCAAGAGCTGGAGCTGGAGCGTGCGGCCGCTGCTCAGGAATTTCGGTGACTTGGTTGGTTCCAGGAAGACATCGGGCCGCGAAGATCGGCGGGTTCTCTTGGAATTCGGTGTGACAAGGCTGAAGGCGAAGATGCTGATCGAGGATTCGCTGACGTTGGTGGTCTTCACATAGGCGTCGGCCAAGGTGCTCCTGGACAACCGCATGGTGCTGCTTGTCTTGCTGCGGAACATTTGCTTCCTGCTGTGCCGTCAGCTCGGAGTCTGGCTGCTCCTCTGACGGCTGCGCTTCGAACGGGTACGCGGGGAAGTATGGCTCAACGACGCCGCTCGCAGCAGGCGCTTCCTGGCTTGAGAAATTCTGGTCGTAGATCTGAGGCGAGTACGCAGGGGCCCGTGGCTGCTGATTGCCGGGGCCTGCTCGAGCAGGAGACGGCACAGGGTCGATGATATCGGTCGGCGCTTGAGAAGCGAGGCCGGGGCCGGGGTTGCTTGCAGCGTGATGCGCGCCATTGCCGTCAAAGGTGCTGCTGTTGGGCACGGGGGCATCTCTGTCGACATAATCGGCGCGGTTGTAGCCCACGTCGTTGTCTGAGCCTGGAGATTGGTTCAGGTTGGGTAAGTTAAACCCATTGGAGCCATTGCCGCCAAATCCAGGCCAGTTATGGCCGCCCGACGCAGCGAGCGAGTGTTGCGTGCCGTCAAGGGCAGGGATGGTGTTGCCATGGCCAGGCCAGCTGTCATTGATACCGCCGTGGTAAACATTGGCGTCATTCCGAGCTTGGCTAGCAACATTACGACCGGTCGTGTTGCCGGTGGCAGGAGAGTTGAACGAGTTCGCCATGTTCTGGGGAAGAGGCAAGACGCCGGAAGCAGTAGGGCTGTCGCCGCTCGTCGGGGTCGGAGCGAACGCAGCAGCATAACCGCTGTTCGTGGTATTGTCTGTGAAGCCGGCGTTCTGGTAGCCCATCTCGTTGTCTGCAGTGTGCGAGGTATAGGAGTATGTCGTGGCTTGCGCATTCGCGTTGCCGGTAGCAGGAGAGTTATCAACACCCGTCAGGTCGATCACAGTATGCCCACTCTTGGAGCTCGCGTTCTCGTACGCGGGCGCGTCGTTGCCAGTCACTCCCTCACGGTTGTTAGCAGAATAGCAGTTCGAACTGGCAGAGTTATAGCGGCCTGATCTCCCCATCCCAGTATGCTGTGCCCAGATGTTTCGCGGCCAAGCGGTGATGTTGTTAGAATCTTCGGCCTGGACGCTCTGAGGGTCACGGGTAGAGGCACTGGAGTATTGAGGCCAGCTGTAAACTGAAAGTTAGTTTCGTCATGGTGCTTCTCGCCTCGAGGGAGCAACGCACGTTTGGACTTGTGCCGGAGCACGCTGATGCCTCGTCCCTGGTTCCGTGCGCTCTGCAGCCGGCAGGGCAAAGCTGTCGGCGCCTCCTCGTCGGCGTTTGGGGGCCCTCTCGGGCTCTTCTGCCTCTCTAGGGCGTCTAGCTCCAGCTAGATGGGGATATCGTTCCTGTTGCCGCACTGACGGGGACGGCCGCACTGTTGGGAAGGGGTGCGGCGGCGAGGCAAACGACGAGGCTGCGCCGGGAGCCCTCGTCGAGGGAGGGAACAACGCAGAACCGGGAGGTCTGTTTACTAGTGGACTGCTGCAGTTTTATTCTGTTAGCTTTGAGCAGGAAACCAAGGAACAAAGCCGTGGCAAGGGGTATAAGTAGCGGGAAAGGTCTTCGTACTTGAATCGTGGATCCCGACCGTACTTGTTCTTAAGGTACCGCACCTGGCTCCCGATCAGTTCACGGCCAAAGCGACTCCCGAAGCCCACCTGGATGTCGGCAGGTTTGTCTTTTGCCAAAACCCGCTCGAGCACCCAGGTGATCTCTTCGTCACTGTATGTGGCCGAACCGACCATCTTGCCGCGATTCACGCACCGTGGCTGGCGTCTCTGGCAGAACTTGTCTGGCACGCTCGTCAGCTGATCGGCTAGCTGATATGAGACGAGACGAATGTCGTGGTGTTTGTGGGATTTGTGGGGATAACGCGTGTCTGAATGGTGTTCGGGAAGAGTGCGGTGGTTCCCGCCAGCTGCCACGCGCGAGAGATTGGGCTCAACAAGAACGCAAAGATCCTCTCCGTGCTTGACAATAGGAGAGACGGCGAAAAACCGCTTACGTTGTGGAGAGAAGGGTATGGGTTGGGTGTAAAAGGCAACAGGTGGGAGTGGTTTGTTTTCGAAAGGAAATGTTTGGGAGAGCAGCGGGAGAGTGGCAGACCAAATAGAGAGACTCACGGGATCTGGCTGTCTCTGAATCTTGTCAGAAATCACCGCGAAGTGAGCACAAAAGAGGTCATTCGGGAGCACCAAACCTACTCGGGTCCACAAACGCTCCCGTGCCTATGTGGACGCAAGGTCGTGATGTGGTATCGGGGTAGCAACCGCGCAGCTGGAAAGTGTTTGTGGTTTTGGAACGCCACACGTGGTCGGCAACGAGGGCAGTGGGCTTGCTGTACCGTACTACTGGAAGGCAAAGAGGAGAGGGAAGCGTCCAGGTGGGAGGCAGGCGTCTTTATATCCCAAAGGCTGGCTTTGGGACCTGGCTTTGGGACCGAGTCAGCCCTTGATAACGCACTCTCCGCATGACGGATTCCAAAACACGGCCGTATTCGCCGCTTTCCTGGGAACTCCCCGAGTCCCCGCGTAATGATCCCACAGTTGTCGGGCGAGTTCCAGGACCAAATATAAAACTCATTGTCTAGCCCCCCTGGCGAGCACGAGGCGGTATTCGGCACTCACCCACAGCAGCCGCCCAGGCGGCAACCCCCGCAAAGTTCAATCTATGAGTGTTTGCAGAGCGCTCTTTTTGGCGTTTCTGGCTGTTCGTGATGCCCAAAACTTGAGACCATTCGGATCCCTCCGTCCCGTCTCCCAGATTCTCCATATCGCACCATACCGTATCAATATGGGCCACCGCCAACACTTCGTCAGCCATCTTCAACGGCACGGCCAAAGCAGTTAATGTTCCTCAAAAACGCCGCCTCTTGTTCCCAGAATTTCTGTGCGTTTATCTGACAGGAGGCCGATATGGCGCATCGTCGTTGGGGAGTCGCGCCACAAACCGCCCCTGTCGTTGACGACCTCACAGCGAGCCACGCCAATCACACACTCAAATTAGGCCTATGGAGAGTTTCTAAATCAAAGATTTAATTCATGCAGATGCAGCTTCTTCTTCGTGGCTCGAATCGACAGTGCCTGTAGCCGTCTTGCCAGCACGGGGTCGCGCGCGATCATTCCCTTCTCACGAGCGGTCGTCCAAAACAACGCGTGAAGGAACAAACAACGGCATTTAATATATTCCCCAACGCTCAGAATCTCTTTGAAGAGAATATTTGGCGTCTACGCTCCGTTTGAAGCAGCTCGTTGATGATGGGTGCCAGTGTCGGCTGGGATCCGTGAACTCCTCCCCGACCGACTCCACGAAAACGCGCCACAACAACCTCACAAGAGACACAAAATTGTCCTCGGTGCTTCCACAACATGTCTAACTTTTGATCCTGCGCAATAGGAGCCTCCATTTCCTGGTGTCTTCGCATTTCCCTTCGTTGCAAGTTCGCCAGCAGCGGAGTCGTCAGCCAGCATCACCCCACAAACACGTCAGGGCAGCGTCACCAGAGTCATCTTTTGGATGTATTTTTCTCTCATCACTTCGAGTATCTAATTTACTCGCCTACGTATCAGCACCAGCCGTCCCTTGGCCCTGGCACTCCGTCACGGATGGTTGGTGCTCAGCGGCAATGATCGCCCGTTTCCCCGACCGAACACGCGTGGAACGTACCCGAGCAACAAGGCGAAGCCAACGATTGACAGAAATTATCGCTCCCTTGAAAAGCGCTCTGTATCTCCAAGATGGGGTGCTCTTTTCCGTCGTACAGAATAATCAGCCGCGTATTGTGGCCCCTCGATTCACGACTCCAAGTTCCTCACCTCGAATCAGCGCGAGAGACCCGCTCCCCCGCACCGTCACAAGGTCCGGTCGTTGTAATTGATGCCATTCAATGTATTAGAGGCCATCTATTATTCAAAGCTAAGTTCTCAGATCCGGGGTGTGGTCGGCAGGACGGTCCTCCTCGAGAGGCACATCGAGGCTCGTCACAGACCTCAACCCCAGGCGATCCACCAAAGCCCAAAGCTCTGAAAGTCCTCGTTGTCTTGCGCTCCACCACTACCTGTCCACACCTGATATTGTGTGGCGGAGAGAAGTCAAGGTGGCCACCCATTGCCCATTGCTCTCATGTGATCGTACCTGCGCCTTTGAGTTCCCAATCCCGTGTCCGCCGTCCGATGAACTCCTGCCCAACGCAGCCCCCTTTTGCCGTTTTCCGCGATGGCCGTCACAAGGTTTCACAAGTCGCGCCTCACATAATCGTGTATGTTGCGTCGAGCACTATCCGGCAGTCCGCCGTCTCGTCGTGCGCTGTCGGGTTGTTCGTCGACACGTTGCCGTCTCGTCCAGTTGTCCCGGATGTGTGTTTCCGCCACTCGCGCTGCCCTGCTGATTAGCTGAAGATTCGAATTGGCCAAGGCATCAGCGGCGGCGTCAGTCGCTCTGCGTACAGCATTATCGAATTGTGTCAGGAGAGGGTCGAGGACTTGGCGATGGATAAGGCCCTCGACGTCATTGTCGACGAACGAATTATACTGTGCCCTGAAAACGTTCTCCAACAGACCTGTGGCAGGCCATTCTTCACGTGGGTTCATATTCGACGTCATCTTGCGTGGCCTGTAAAAGGAAGCGTTCTGATTTCGGTTCGCGCCGCTATCCGTGGGGTGAAACCACTCAAGGGTTTCCAGTGGCTCCTGTTTGACGACATGGCCAACTCCGCCGATGTTGCTTGTTCCTCTTCCTCCCCCCTGATAGAGTTGGTTATTGGCGAGTTGGGAGCCGTCGTCCACAGCCACAGGTGTCATTGTTTGCCGAGGCTGCATCTCGTTTGCGGCCGTTGGATGAGCCATCTTTCGGTATCGTTTGATAGAGACGAGCTTGACTTTTGGTCCATCGTCAAGGTTGTCGACGAATTGCTTGTTGCGTTTATAGAATGGGTCAAAGTATTCGTGGCTCAGCATCGCTTTTTTGCCATAGCCAACCATCAGGATGATGTATCCTCCCCTGTCAAGTTGCTCCCTGCCATGCTTGATCCTTCTGTGGTAAGTATTGCTGGACAGTTTCGCAAGACTCTTGGCGTAGTTGATGTACTTTGCTAGTGCGTTTATTTCGGTCTGGACAGAGGCAGGTTGTTTGCTGAAGATATCCCTAATGTGCTTCCATGCTTCCATGTTTACCGGTTCTCTTACTTGGAGTGGGACAAGCTCCCGAGTACCAGCTGGTGCGTTGTCATCGTACTCGTCTGGGTTCGAAGTAGCGGAGCCCGAGAAAGATTTGTTCATCTTTCCAAGGCGTGCGCCGGCTGTTTGCGATGGCGCCATGTCTTTGGGCTTGCGCTTTGGCTTGCCCGACGCGGTGCCCAAGGGGGGGCCTTGGTCGCCTTGGTCGCCTTCGTCTTGTAGAGGCTGGCTGGCACGAGTTTGCTGCGCTGACGACCTGCTTGGACTGGATGGGATTAGCGAATTGCTGGCCATCAGGAATCACGGGACGTTTCTCTCCACGTGTCGAGGTGCCAGAGTGGGTGTTGCGGAGAAGTCTGGGGTGTTTTCGTGTTGAAGGTTGGATGGTTGCAGAGGCGAGCCGGCAGGGGATCGATTGCACCTGGCACGAAGCATTGCTCTCTTACGAGGCCATTGTATTCTATGCGACTACTGCCTCGTGGCAATATACTCGTACGGCTTGCATAACAGCTGTTTCGCCATCCCGTCGTCAGCCACGCACGCATTGGCGCAGCAGTCCCATCCCAGATTGCAGAACGACTCAACCGCGCCAGCTCGATGCCGGAACGAGGGCCCTGGGGGAGAGCCGCAGTCCAAGCCAAAGGACACAATGCGAGAATGCGAGGTGAAGTGGTGATAGCGCTCGAGTCGTGAGCGGGAGTTGGGCGTGCGCCACGCCCCACGATGAGGCGAGGTGGAGGCTTAGTAACGCTGGCTGGCCCGGCCTTGCCAGCAACCCCAGCAACCGCAGGCCCAGACCCGACACGACATCCGCGACGAGCGCTGGCGAGACCCACGAATCCTCCTGTACGTGACGCCCTACCCTCCATTCACCCGCTGCTCTGCCCGCCGCGTTCCCTCGCCACACCTACAGCTCCTGCCGGGAGGGAAAGGGGCTGCGGCGAGGCTGGCGCTGCCCGACGCCCCTTCGGCCAACGCCCTGCCCTCTATCCGCGACCAACGACGGCTCGAGTCTCGACCAACGTAACATCATCCTCGACGAGATTGGCTGATTCAGCACCTCGCAGGCCGTATTGCTACTGCACAACCCCCCCGATCAAGGACGTCATCTCCTTCGTCCCTGCACGCTCTCCTTCGGCACCCACGCCCGTCTTCGACTCTACGCGCTCTCCTCTCCTCTACAGACCTCACAATGTCCGACAAACAGGTCGAGAAGCCCGAGACTCCCGCCCCGCGGGAGAAGCTCGAAGGTGCGCCGTGTCTGTAGTTGGGAGCGGGCGAGCAAGGTTGCTGACAGCAGCTCTCCAGCCCAGATCAAGTCGGCCGACATGGTAAGATGGCACGGGAAACCGATACAGCAACATGGCTGACGGCATCAAGACGGACGACATGCAACAAGAGTCGATTGAGATTGGTATGCCCCGCATCAGGCTCACCCGGTCGAGCGAGGCTGACAAGACGGACAGCCCAGGAAGCCATGGCCAAGTTCACCATCGAAAAGGTCACCACCAATATTGCTCTTATGGTTGCCATTCCCCTGCAAGGAGGCGTACGTTGCTGACACGCCCGAACAGGACATTGCCCAGCACATTAAGCGGACAGTCAGTGTTGCCCATCCAACCCCCGTCACGTGTCGCGACCTTTGTATAACCGGAGCCGAGCCGACTAACCGCCACGCGCAGTTTGACGAGCGAAAGGGGCCAACCTGGCACTGCATCGTGGGCCGCAACTTTGGCAGCTTCGTGACCCACGGTACGCTGACGAGTCTTGAATACGGATGCGAGTTCCGAGTCGCAACTCCTCGTCTACAATGTGGCGCTGGCTGACGACGACCCCTTGATACAGAGACGAAGCACTTCATTTACTTTTACCTCGGCCACTGCGCTATCCTGCTTTTCAAGACGCAGTAAGTGGAGCCAGAAGAGGCGGGGACGATTTTGCTGCGGGAACAATGAGCCATGAACCGAGCGATGTGCTTCGAGTAAGTCAAATGACGTGGAGGACACGGGAAGGGGGGACCTGTGGCCAAAACACCTGGCTCTGAAGGCGAAGATGGGAAATGGTGGACAAGGTCCATGCCGAGAAAATGGAGCATTCCTTTGGTGGTTGGGGTACCTCGTTCCCATCATGCTTGTGTTTTACCCTTCACTTATTGCCAAGTGCTGCGGAGTGGCAAACGGCGTCGTTATGCTCAGCGTTCGGTGATGCTCGCCGTTCTCCGCGAGTGGCCAACGGCAAACACGCCCCCTTCGGTATATACTGGCAGCCGACGGTGGATGGGAATCTCGGCGTTCTACGTAGCCCGGCTGCATGCCTCCCGTGCGGCACTCCCACCTGCGAGACATTCTCGTCAACTCAGCTGTTGCCCATCCACCCGTTCATGTGGAAGCTGCCTGTCCGTATTCTCTTTCCACCGCCGCTCAAGGTTACCCGTGCCTTGGATGGGGAGGGTTGCTTTCTGCCTGCTGAATATGGACCCCTGAGGCTGGATTCATCAGGGAGTGCTGCATCTGCTGGCAATGCGTGTGACTCCGTGTCATTGGCTACACTATGGCCAAGTACCTGTAACAAACCCTACATTTTCGGGCGATTATAGACGATGAAGCCGTCCTTCACCGCGCGGAAGCAGGTAGATCTGAAGTTGAAGAGCTTAACCTAGCCGTCCCCAGCCGCCAGCAACCTGGACAATGCAGAATCCTGCCGTGCGAGCAGCGTCTTGGGAACGTCGCACTCGACGACCCTTCCGTCGTCAAAGACTGCGACGCGATCAAACCCCAAGATCGTCTCCAGCCTATGTGCGATGGCGATGATGGTGCAGCCGTTGAACGCCTCCTGCAGCACCTCCAGCATGAGTTTCTCCGTTTCAAAATCCAGGCTACCACCATTCGAGTCAGCTCCGAGTATGACACGCTGGGAGGCTATGCATGTCTCTCGCGACGTACCTGCTGGTGACTTCATCTAGGACGACGATGCTGCAGCGGGGCCTGAGCATAGCTCTCGCAAGTGAGAAGAGTTGCTTTTGCCCCTGACTCAATGAATCAGGCTTCAGCTCGCTGTCGAGGCCGCCGATTCCTTGCACCTTGTCCCACAGCTGGACTCTTCGCAGGGCTTCTATGATGGAAGCGTCCGGAGCCGTCCGGTAGGGGTCTGCGTTCAACCGGACCGTGCCGGGGAGGAAGAACGGATCTTGGGGAATTGCGTTTATGCGAGATCGTAAGGTAGACAAAGGGATGATCTTCGGATCGACCGAGTCAATGGCGATGCTGCCTCCTCGAATGTCCAGCATGCGGAAGAGGGAGGCAAGGAACGAGGATTTCCCGCTGGAGTATGCTTAGCATATACGTAACGTCTCTTACTTGGGCAAATTCGCGTACCTTCCGCTGCGGCCGCAAATACCGATTCTCTCGCCAGCTTCAATCACCAAATTAATGTCCTTCAAAGACATCGCTTGTGCGCTCGGCCTGGCACGCCACATCAGCTGAGAGACCGCATGAACGGAACCGGCCAGCAGAGGAACTACTTACCCATAAGATGCCTCGAGGTTCCGGCATTCAATTCTTCCAGAGTGCGGCCAGTTGCCGTCGACAAGTTTTCCAGTTGCGCTCGATGTGCTCCTGGGACCACCCGAGTGCTCGAATGGTGCTGATGCCTCGAAGCGTGTCAAGAAAATGCGTACTGAAGGCCCATTGTCAATATATATATATATAACAGGCACGGGGAGTGTGTCGACTTACTAAAGCGGACTCTTCAGCTCGAGATCCAACGGCCTCAGCTGCTTCGACGTTCGGAGATAGAACCTCTGGACCCCGTAAAAGGCCAACAGCAAAAACGGATAAGACAGCACGAGCCAAGGGGAAGCAGTTGTAATGATGGCGACTTGCGAGAGAGCGATGAAGGCGGTGGCAACGGTGTTGAGGAGAGCGGCCGGAAGCTCGCCGTCAATGAGCTGCATATCCTGCGAGAACCTATTCAAGATGGCCCCCGAGTCTTCCTTGCTGAAGTATGCCATGGACGCCGACATGACGGTTGACAGTAACCTTTTGTGCAGCGTCGTGCCCGAGGTGGAGATAGAGGCTGTCAGGCAATGCCGGGCAAAGAGGAACCAGAACACGAGCCCGACCACTTGGAGCAAGGCGTACATGCCCATGTAGAAGCTGTCCCGTCGTCCGACGTCGGCAGTCCACCACTTTACCCAAACTGACGGGAATGTATAGAGGAATGAAAAGACTACGCCGAAGAAGATCATGAGAACAATGTTTCGCCGGCTGACAGCCCGGGCGTAGTATTTGTATACCGCCCAGTCGCTCACGTTTGGTCGTCGAGAGTTGTCGTCGTCGGGGCCTGAGTTTGCTTCGTTTCCCTCCGTCGACGGAGCCTCCTTCTCCTCATCCGTCTTGGAGCTCTCCGGATCTTCTTCCTCCCTGGCCAGTTGGATGGCTGTTATCTGGTCCGGACTTGCTGACATGGGCGGCTCGCCTGGCCGCAGTGTGATGACATGGTCCGCCGCGGCCAAAAACTGCTCGTCGTGCGCCACCATGACCACCGTGGTCTTGGAAATGCGAAGCAGGCCTTCGGGACCCAGCAGCTGACCGAAGATGCGCTTCTTGGTCATGTTATCCATCCCGCTAAACACGTCATCCAAGATGATGACGGGAGAGAGCGCGTAGATTGCACGAGCAACAGCGACTCGCTGCCTCTGACCGGTGCTGAGTGCAGTTCCGTTGCTTCCAATCATCGTCTGATCGCCCTTTGGGAGAGATTCGAAGTCGCTTGGTAGTGTCAAGGCATTGAGTACCGTCTGGTACCACGTTTCGTCCACGGAACTGTATCCAAGTATATTGTCTCGCACCGTTGCGTTCGTCAAATACGGCGTCTGTTCGCAGAACCCGATACCGGCGCCTTGAGAGTTGACATAAACAGTGCCAGATGATGTCGGCACTTCTCCGATGAGGGCTTTGCAGAGCGTTGTCTTTCCGCTGGCTACCGGCCCAACAATCAACGTCAGCCGAGACCTCGGGATGCTGATATCAACACTCCTGAGGACGGGGAGATCTGCATCCCAACCGAATTCACCATTACGAATAACAAATGCGTTTGCACCCTCTTCGTCTTCACCCTTGAGTAATGGAAGGGGTTCCGCCTTTTCCAAGACGGGGCTCATGATGCTGGAACTCTGTTTCTCTGATCCATGACTCTGTAATCCAGTACTGAAAGCACCGGCGAATTCTCTTGGGTCGTGAAAAACAGGGGTCCGGAGGAACGACTGAATGCGCTCCAAGCAATTAGCCGCACCAAGAAACGTTGGAACGTACTGGAACAGGTTTGAAAGTGGCTCGGTTAACAACACGATAAGCGAGAGCGACGTAAACGCTCTGCGCACATCGAAGGATTGTTCACTGCCGCTTAGTCGGGACATTCCGAGATAGATGCCAAAGCAAGCGACTGGGGTCAGGAAGATGGGGGTAAATGCTAGTGTGTCGTTTAGAAGAGGTATCTGCACCAGTTGTCGAGCAGAGTTACCCACCGATGCAGAAGCTCGATGCCATTATTGTCCTGAAGCCGTTTGCAGATGCCATCTCCGCTTCCCTGAGAGACTGCACCGAACTGGCGTACCTCTCGCTCAGACCAGCCATCCTGATTCCCTTCATGGACGACAGCAACGATACCGTTGTATCTGGAACCCCTTATGTGAGTATCCTGCATGTGTCTCCAAGCAGAATGCGCATGTACTTACTGATTCTTTTTTCCAGCACTTTCATCCAAAGATTCTGGCGAGGCATAGTGAACCTATTTAAGCCAAGAGCAGCAAGGAAGCAGACTGGCAGGGCCATGTCAGCAGGAATCCCTGATGCATAGTAGGCAATATGCGGCGTTTCATTTCGCGTACTTACGCAAGGATAACGCAACTGGTCCAATAGCGCCTACTCCAAGTTGTTGCTGAAGGAGCCAGATGGCTATGCCAATCTGCGCGAGCTCTGCCCAGACCCCATGTACAGATTGAAATCCGACGGTCAGTCTCTCAACGTCTGTGCTCATCAAGGTGACGGCAACTTGTTCAGTCGACGAGGATGGGATCTCGGTAACCTTTCGGTATATGGCTGATACGAGAATTGCCCGTGCTTTTGTCTGGAGACGTAGCTGCAGGTACGAGGTGAAGCTGCTGCAGATTGAAGCTCGTGGAAGACCGTCGGCATTCCCATATATCCGCCGTCGCCGAGGGCCACCGAAGTCCTGTTGAGCCTACCAAGTTCCTCGTCTGTGAGCCGCATGATCGTGTCTGTTCGAGACTTCAGTGTCATCGCCACCTTGAATGTGCTGCACTACCGCCACTCACGCTGCATCAGGTCATGCCAGGCCCGGTCTGAGTCGTCTGTGTAGCCCATGTAGGGACTTGGGTCGGCCTCTGAAGTGTACATCTGTTGGACCTTGTACTCTATTACGTCGCGTCCGGGAACTGCTCAGGGCGGTCGGTTGTTAGCCGCCATCGCCGTGACATACCAGTTGATGGGACCGGTAGAACTCACTGGGGATTAGGTTTGGGAGCCGGAGCATGGCTCTCTTCACGAGCACCGTGATCGCCAGGAACTAGGTCAGTGCTATCGCAGAATGGCAGCAGATGACTCGGATATTTCGAGCAACGAAGGACCTTCTGGGACCATGGAACACGAAGGTGTCGTTCCGGATGCTGCTCTCCACCTCTTCGCCTACAAGCGGCGACTCAACTCGAGATTTTTCAGACTCCATGGCAACAGAACAGCTTGAACCTGGGGAAGTCGCCCAGGGGGTGGGTTGAAAGTTGCGAGGCCACCATGCGACATACCTACAGCCCCTCGCTCAGCTTCGGAACCTTTCTCCCGACCTTCGGCTTGGCCGAGTGCCTTGCAGAGGGGCGCGCAGCACCGGCTTACTCCGTATATTGCATGAGGGGCGTGGCGGTGACGGACGGCTTGCTTATGCATCAGCGGCTCATGCACTTGTGGGTAACATCTCAGCACTCGTTGGCCGTAGACCTGGAAGTCCTTGGTATTTTGCCGTTGAATCAATGGAGCCTTGGTTTTGGTGCTCGTCAGCTTCCAAGATCTGATGCCTCTCATCTCAGGGCACGTAGGTACACGTATCGACATACCCATTCTTGCGCTCTTTGTTCAACTCTTACCGGTTCGCTACTCATTTTAAAAGTTGTGACACAGAAGGAACCCCCAGCGAAAGAGAATCATGCTGCAATTTTTGCGGAAACAGCCATACCGGTCTCTTCCACCGACAGACTCGGACTCGGAGCAATCGAAGCCGCCTCTCCTACGCAGAGAAAGACCATGGACGCGATTCGGCAAGCTGTTGGGCTTCTGGGTCGGCCTCGGTCTTGGTGTCCTCGGTGTCTTCTTCCTGGGGCGCTCAACGGGCTACTACGAGGCGGATGTGCTCCATGCACATCTCCAAGGGCAGTCGTGTCGGATGCATCAAGGGGAACCGCCCGCGGCCCCAGCTCCTACTTTGGTTCCGCAAAGGGGGTGCATGAGTCCCGACTTCAGGCGAGAATGGAGGACTCTCTCCAAGGGTGAGAAGATGAATTACATTGATGCTGTCAACTGTCTTGCTCGCATGTCTTCGGTTCTGAGGGACAATGGCACACTACATGACGACTTTGCCTGGGTGCACAACAGGGTAGCTCATGCCAGCAAGTTCTTCAGATTGCGAGATAAAACGTGGCCGGCGATGCTAATCGTGATGGTCTAGCTCATGGTAAAGCCGCCTTCTTCTCTTGGCACAGGAGATTCATCTCCGTCTACGAGAGGTATCTCCAGGGCAAGTGCGGCTACCGTGGATCGCTTCCGTAAGCTACCAAGAAACATTTCCACCTACACCAACCACACCACTGACGGTTTCTCTCGGATACTGGGACTGGACACTCGACTGGGAGGACCTCCCCAACTCACCAATCTTCTCTGCGAAGATGGGTTTCGGCGGAAATGGAGACCCAAAGTCTCCTGTTGGCGTCGGTGGCGGACATTGCGTCGTTGACGGCCCGTTTTCGCACCTGAAACCACAGTACTACGGGTCTCACGACCGCCCTCATTGCCTTTCCCGCGGCTTCGGTGACTTCCCCGGGCGAAATGCAAGCCCGGCGGTTGTGGAGAATGTGCTGGCCTCGGAGGACTACGAGACCTTCTTCCTCGCAACGGAGAACGGGCCTCACAACGTCGCGCCTCTGGGCATTAAAGGCGACTTTCACAGTTTTACTGCTCCGAATGGTACGTCGACGATCCAAGATGCCCAGATCCAGTGACATGTTGGGGTGCTAAGGAACCGGTGAAACCTGCATGTATTCAGACTGCATACTGCTGAAGCGGTAATCTCCGTACCACGCAACTTAGGACAGGTGGACAAGGGTAACTAATGTGGACTTGAGTGTTGTCCAGCGCTTGTCATATCAACCTCGACCAACCTGCATCCTACAGCATGCAGATAGATCTGATCTCAAAACGTAATAGTCGCCAGCCACTTACGTCCATCCTTCATGTAGTGTGACCACGTCTGTGTGCGGAAAGTGGTCAATACGGCGGAGCCGGGCCAAGGCGAAAACACGGCATTGGATTGAAGGTGCTTGTAGTCGGGAACGAACCCAACTGCCGGCCAAGTAAGCTGCGAGAATTGATAGAGGGGATTTGGGTAGACGCCCTATCCTATAAGAACTGTGCAGAATCCGCGGCTCTTCATCTTCTTATTCCTATCTACAACAGTCCCCGATTCCGACAGTCAATCCTCCACACAAGCATCCTTGTCTCCGAGTCAAAGTCTCTCGTTATTCATCATGTATCTGAAGCATCTCGCGGTTTTTGCCATGTTGAGCGCCACTGTCCTGGCCGTTCCCATCGAGCAGCCTGGCAAAGCTGATGGCAAGTCCACCCCGATTCGGCGACAATGCCGACCAAAGACTGACCTCGAAACAGCCGTGGCGAAGCGCGACGATGCTGATGCCGCTTATTTAATCTTTTACAGTCACAAAAGTGAAGCATGACAGAGCTGAGAACGATTTCTCGACTCTGCGTCGGGCGTTGAGGTGTGGGAGGTGCGCACCCACTGCTCCTTTCTGTCATGGAAGGGATGTCAAAGCTTAGGGGCAGTTGGAGGATATTAGGAAAGAATACACGCTGAGTTTGCTCGTTGAATCTTTATAAATGCCCGTTGTCGACGCCAACAGTGCAACAACACCTCTTGCCTTGGTCATCCGTTGTGTGTGACCTCTTCCAAGCCCGGCTGCTGCCCAAGGCACATTAGTCCTTGCCTTGACCACAGACAGGGAAAAGAACGAGCCAGGGTTCCTGAATGCCAACTCATCGAATACGACAGACTGTCGGACAGCCTCAACACCAACCTCCCATCTTGGATGCCACACTGGGTCATCAAACCAGGCGTGCATGCGACTCCACGCTGCATCATCGTCTACACATGGATTCGGCGCGAAATGTAAGGGGAACTGGCTGTTGGTTCGCGAAAGCTTTCGATTGATCTGCAGGTCGAGGGGCACGGTTAGGATTGTTGATCGTCCAAGGTATCGTCGTCATCAGCCCTCTTCTTGCCCTCGACTCCGTTGTGAGGCTGTTGACGCGCGGCTAGACTAGGTCCCTCTGACAAATGCCGAGCAACATGACAGGTACAATGCCATTCACTGATTGACTGAGAAACCCATGGTGCCGCTATTGCTCCGTTCGGTTTGCACATTTCAACCATGGTCAATTCTCCACGGTCATGCAGCTATTCCCAACAGGTGGGGGACTCTTATTGATCGTCGGCTTCCTTTGGCTCGCCAATGCCAAACCATCACAATATCACCACCAAACTAATCCGGCATGGCATCCAGGCGCCCGTCCGCAAGAAGACGACACTCCCAGCTCACCTGCAGCTCACCGTGGATTCCATTCCCCAGGCTCTGCCACCTAGCTGCCGGCATGGACCAGCTGGTCGTCTTTGCGACCGCATGTTCCACTTCTAGCCTCACCGCAGCGGCTCCCTACTACGCTTGACGCGAGATGGGTTGCAACGGCTTCCGTTTCGCGCCTACGCAACTCCGAGACCAATTGCTCCCGCTACGTGGTCGGAGCCTCACATCAACCCAGGAACAAACCAGGAACAGAGAAATCCAAGGGGACAAGTTCAGCGGTAAAGCCAAAACCCAGTCGCTTCCTCCGCGTGTCCGTCTTGCTGGCCAACATAGCACCATGGAGGGACCCTATTAGCTTCCTGTCGATATAGAAAGAGGACCCGGTGAGAACTCGCCCGAATGAGTTCTCTGTAGATAGTAGCAAGTTTGGCTTGGTGCGATGGATCTTGGATCATTGCAAGGTCGCCCAAGGTCAGCCCCCCCTGTGGTTCCAGACTGATGTCCCCGGCTACGTCCAATCCGTTCTCCCGGAAACCCCAAGGAACGAGAAACTATGCGACCCATCACTGTGAGTCGGTTGACGGGCGGCTAAACCTAGCGATTTGTCGTCATTAATCTGGGATGTTCTTTAAATTTGCGTGAACTTTAGCTTGATCCTATGGTTATAAAATGCGGTTTGAGGCATCGTCTGGTACATACGACCATAGCCGCAGGAGAATTCGGGATCCCGTTCGCTCTCCCATAGACAAGCCTGTGAGCGGCAGATTAGTAGTTGGGTCGGTGACGACCAGCGAACACCGGCTGTTGTATGTTTTTTCTTTTTTTGCACGATGAAGATGGATTTGAGGAGTCTAATTTTATTAGTAGACCCAGAGGCAACGAGACATTTAAAATCACAGGCACGGACTTCCAACGGAAACCGTGCAGTTGCCACCGTGAACCAAGGAACAAAAACGGCAGCGGCCGGTGCAGGGTAGGTGGCTGTCATCTCGTCGGTAAACGATGATGGTGAGTTTGAGGACTTTGACAAGGCCTTCCAGAAGGTTCAAGAGGGACACACCAGGGGCAAGGTGGTGATTAAGGTGGCAGATTAAGCATCACCACCCAATGCATTTAATTATCAACGCGTCCTCTTTTGGACGGCATCACGACCGCGCAACGCACACGCAAGAACGTCCCTACGGTTAACCACCGGCTAGATTCGGCTTTATCATTATCGAGTGCCCAGTACTTCGTACGGAGTACGGAGTAAAGTCAAGATAAGCGCGGCGCCCCGCATAAAAATCCCTGGTCCCTCTCGACCCTGGACTCTGGATGCGCATCCGCCCAACCCATCGCAACCACTGGACAGATGCGCCCGCTGTCCAGCTTCCAATTGCCCTGAAACCTGATGGCGTCTGGCAACGAGCAGAACGACTCCTGACCACGACAATGGACGCCCACGCGCTCCTAACCTCCCAGGGATGGCGGGGAAAAGGCCACTCCCTCCACATGACCGACGACTCGATCGGCCTCGCCAAGCCTCTGCTGCTATCGAGGAAAGACGACACCAAAGGTCTCGGTACCAAGCAGCATTTCACCAGCGACCAGTGGTGGATGAATGCCTTCGACGAACAACTCAAGGGCCTGGACACGTCCAAGGAGGGCAGAGTGAAGCAGACTGTCACAACGGGAAAGCTGAATTCGATCGAGAAGGGGTCGCTCGGAAAGTACTACCTCTATACGTCCTTTGTAAGAGGAGGATTTCTGGAAGGGACATTGGGCGACGAGAAGGACTCACCAATATCCGCCGACTCTGATGAAGCGCCCCCCTTCACAGACGAGCCCGAGCCCAGAAAAGAGACAAAGGAGGAGAGGAGAGCGCGGAAAGAGGCGAAGCGGAAACGAAAAGAGGTGCGAGCAAAAGTGAGGGCCGCCCGGCGCGAGCGCAAGGCCAAGGCAAACAAGTCAGAGTCGAGCTCAGACGCGGACCAAGAAAAACGCAGACGGCGCGCGAAAAAGGAGAAGAAACGGCGGGCGAGGCAAGAAAAAGAGGCCAAATAAACCCGTAAATTAAGCGCATCATGGACGATAGAGCATGGTTACACGGCATATGCATCGGCGCGGCGCGGCGTTGGGAATATTGGTGTTATGTTTTGGATACCCATAGATAGAGCTTCATGTTTCTTTCGGAACCTTGCCGGGTTTACCCGACAGTATCCAAGGCCTCTTGTCCCAAAACTCGTCTTTGATAATGTCCAAGTGCTCCACAACGACTCTGGCCTTGGACCTCCGCTTCTTGTCCTTATCAGCCTGACTTTTCGACTGCAGTACTGGCTCGGCAAGGTCATCCATCTCTTCCGCCACTCTGTGACTATCCGGGTCGACAAGTTCATACTATGCGCCGTCAACATCGACTCCAAGGGAGGATCGGGACAACTCACGTCCCGGAAGATGACGCTGCCCTTTTTGAACATTTCTGGTTCGTTGTTGTAGTTGATGCGGAAGCGCGAGAATAGCATCTCATTTTTATCCGCCGACAGTGTTCCCTGCAAAGTTCAGTCGGAGTTGGCAAAGCGTCAGCCATGGAGTTCATACAGCAAGCGTCTTCTCTGCCTCCTTGTTGCCGAGCCCGCCAAGCTGCACAAGTGCCCAGAATGTCGTGTTATAAAGGTTGTTGATGTGGCCTTGGCATGTCAGCCAGCAAGAGGGAAATAGTCGATGGCGAGTAGCCGACGTACAGTCTACCTGCCGCCAGCTGAGATAGTCTCGGAGATTTTGCACAGTGGGATAGCATACTGCCCGACCATCAAACGTAGGCAGTGGGCAGGAGAGAGGTGTGTCGGGAAAGTAGGTTGACCAGGAGTAGACATAGTTCGCGGTGAATGTGGACACAATAGTGCTGACGAGTTTGCTGGAAGTCGTCAGCAGATGAGCGACGCGATCAACGGTGGGGGCGCTTACCTCGATCTTCTCTCGAAGAGGTTGCAAGATTTGTGAAAGACAAAGCTGATGCCGGTCAGACCTGGTGAGCTTCATGGGAAGGGTGAGCCTGCCCGTACCTGTACTCGTCGCTGATGCCGTATCCGATGGCGATCTCGGGCAGGTCGGCGACGACGGCTTTCGCGGCCACATTCATCAGATCCAGAGCTCTCCGGTCGTTGGGCTTTTCGAAGCCATAGTTGGCACACATTCTAGCATGCCGGGTCAGACTGCTTCACACAGAGGGAGATGTGTGTGAGTACTTTGTAAAGGCCCGGCCATCGACACGGACCACGATCCAAGTGTTTGGAAGCAGGGCGTCTGTCTGCTCAAAGCCGCGGACATATTCGAACCTATGGACGTATCAGTGTTGCGATCCACGTGGAAACATACTTGGGACTGCTCACTTTGAGTTTGCCATTCCGGCGATTCAACACAAGGAGCAGCTCCGAGGTCGTGGATGTGCGCCTGGCCGTAGGTAGAGTCATGTCAAAAAGCGATGTCAAATGTTAGTTGCAGCTCCCCTCGGTGGTTGGTGCGAGGGGCCCCGCTGTTAGGCCCACCCCATGGCGCGCAGGGGTTCACCAACCCCAAGCTCTCTCAGCCTTGCAGACAAACAGACCTCAGCCTCTTCCTTCAAACCCTTGCCCCTCCACCGTCCAATGCCTTGACGAGATCGTTCGTCGCAGTCGCAGCCATGAACCTGTTGCTCTCAGACGAATACCTGCTTCAGGACTACCCTGAAAGCATCACGAATACCATCCGATCCGGCCATGCGACGATGCTGCGATTCAACCGCCGGGGCGACTACCTGGCCTCGGGGCGGGTGGACGGCACGGTCTCGATCTGGGACCTCGAGACGATGGGCGTCGCGAGGAAGCTGAGGGGGCACAATAAAAGCATAACGTTCCTCAGCTGGTCGCGGTGCGGAAGATACATACTGTCGACCTGCCAAGGGTGGAAGGCCATCCTCTGGGACCTCCAAGATGGGAAACGGCTCCGCGAAGTGCGCTTTCGCGCGCCGGCATATATGGCGGAGCTTCACCCTTGGAACCAGTACGTGTATAAATCAGCGGCAATATTTGTTCAGAACTCTTGCTGACCCGCACAGCTTCCAGTTCGTCGCCTCCCTCTTTGAGGAGCAACCGGTCCTAGTAGACATGTCCGAGCCCGCCGACGTCAAGCACATCCTGCCGTCAGCGCCGAAGCGACACAATAACGAAGGCGACGCGGCGCTCAAGGAGAAGCAAGCCAAGGAAGACGCGAAGCAAATGACCACCTCGGCCATTTGGACGGCGGCAGGCGATCACATCATCGCAGGCACGAGCAAAGGCAAACTCAACATCATCGACGCGAGAACGCTCGAAGTCATCTACTCGGAGAAGATTTGCGGGGGGGTAATAACTACAATGCGGATTACCGGATCTGGCAGGGAGCTGCTGGTCAACTCGCAGGATCGCATCATTCGCACATTCAGGATACCAAACCTGTCGGTGGACGATCTGGACCCCGATACGATACAAGTCCCCCTGGAGCACAAGTTCCAGGACGTTGTCAACAAGCTATCGTGGAACCACGTCACCTTCAGTGCGACGGGCGAATATGTAGCTGCCTCGACGTATAACAACCACGAGCTGTACGTTTGGGAACGGAATCACGGCAGTCTGGTATGCATGCTCAAGGATCCAAAAGAGGAGCAGGGAGTCATAGAATGGCACCCAACTCGAGCGCTCCTGGCGGCATGCGGCTTGGAGACAGGCCGGATATACATATGGTCGGTGGTGAGTCCTCAGAAGTGGTCGGCGCTGGCGCCAGACTTTGCCGAGGTGGAGGAGAACGTCGAGTACATGGAGCGGGAGGACGAATTCGATATATATGCGCAGGAGGAAATCCATCGGCGACGACTTGATGCGGAAGACGAGGATGTGGACGTTCTGACGCTGGATCCGTCTCCGTCCAAGCTGGACAACGACGCCGACGGCTTTCGCATGCCGATTCTGTTCAACCTGGGCGAAAGCGACAGCGAGGACGAATTCGTCGCGGTATCCACGGGGACGATGCGACGTAGAAGTCCCGGAGAAGGGCAGAGCGACGGCGACGGAATGGCGGAACCGGTTCCTGTGAAGAAGGGTGGCGCAGGCAAAGGAGGGAGGACCAGGAAGAAATGAAAGGCTAGGACGAGGAAGATTTGTCACAATGACGGACAATGACGACAATAAATGCCCATGAGGAATAATTATTAACAAGCATAACGCGGCGCATCGCCAGTCTGCAAGCATGGGTCCGGCCCGGCGTGAAATCCATTGATGATTTGGAGTTGAGCCACCGGCGTTGGCGTTGGTGTGGTGCAAGGCGCTGTGGCACTGGCAGCCTCTCTGTTCCAGGGGAGAAAGGCGAGCCACTCCGCGGCTCCGACCAGAGCTGACAGATGCGGTCTTTTCTTGATCTCGCCACTTGAACAAGTAGTCGGTCTCGGACAGCGTTGGGCGTGGAACTCTACTCGTATATTACTGGGCAGCCTTGGATTTTCACAGCCTACGAGTAGACTACTCGACAAGAGCGTTTCTTCGGTATATTTGACTTGCATGCGCATTGCAGATGCCCTGGATAGCTTAGAACGATTGCTAGATTGGGGGGATCGGACTTGAGTGGCTGCCCTAAGCCTTCAAAGTACGGCGTACGAGTACTTCGTATAACCTCAGAAAATTTGTCGCTGCCCCACCGCTCCGTCTAGCAGGGGCCCAGCCGATCACCTGCCCCTGCAAGTTAGCCGTATTTCGCACCGAGCAATACGAGTAAGTAATAGATCCAACAGCCTGCTCAGCTCGACATAGGCAGTGAGTGTGTACCTGACCGCACAACCCAACGGTCGATTGAAGCTATCACGATGGTAGCGGCGCTGCCTGTGGGATTTATTGATGTAGGCTGTATGCCTCTCGTCTTCGAGTGCTGGCCACTATGGCCTTATAGACCTTGCCTTTGGACCGACTCTTCGTGCCCTTGCCTAAGTGGCCATGGTTGTGGGGGGAACTTGAAAATAACGAGTAGCTTCTGTGACTGTTGGAAGTCTCCAACTATCAGGGCCAGCCTTCAAAGAGCAGGCATCGTATTTGAACAGCCGTTCGAGGAATATCAGCACATTCGTACGAGTTGTCTCTGAATAGCTTCGTTCAACGCGTTTGATCGGCGCTGTTGCCTTCCGTTGACGCTTGGAGAAGTCTA